>CATIWR010151410.1:0-38813 GCA_949677035.1 Omphalea diandra
TATATATATATATATATATATTCTCATTGCTTTTGTTAGACTATTTTTCATCATAAAAAAAGGGGGAAAAATGTTGAACCTCAAGGTTCCAAGTCTGATTTTGATGATTACAAACAAGACTAAAAACTAATTTGTCTAAGTTGTTTATGTTAATACTTGTCATTGCCCTATGTAACCTCCCCCTTTCTAGGGCACCAAGGTACAACAAAGCCTGTCTGATGCTCATTTGTACACCATACCATCATAGACTATGAACTGTGAAGCTAAATCTTTGAATTACATCCCATCCCACCTTTTGGCCAAGGTATCCTCCTTCCTCTAGGTACCTCTTCACATCATAGTACCATGGATAGTTTTTTATTGACGATTCATCTCTCAATTATCAACATGACATAGTGTTATAGATCTAAATGTGAGCAGTGGCTTCATTAGCATTTTCTTTGGCCTATCCCAAATAGAAAGCAAAGTTGTTAAGGTGTTAGTCATCATATTATTTTCTCATGTTAGGTACTAGAATACGATTCTCTAAAAGTTTATGTCAATCTCGTTAAATGTCCTAAATATAGGCTTAGTCACTCCTCCCCTAGCTCCAATTCATCAGTTACTTGAGGGATGACTAGTAATGATTCTCTGCAAACTTCAACTATCTTTACCCTCATCTATATGAGAGATTCTAATCTAAATACACAGGCTTCATACTCAAACATATTATTAGTCACTTTAAAATAGAGTTTCTTAGCCATAGAAAAAGGCTCGTCCTATAGTGATAAAATAAATTATGCACACACTGGTTTCTTTCTTATTCACCATGCCATCAAAGTACATCCTCCAATCCTGAGGCCCTATCGATCCTAATCTTTCATCTAGGAACTAAAGAAATTTAGATGCTCCTTCCTCAAATGATTTTTGGGTCAAGTATTCAATAACTGCCTAACCCTCGATTAGTCACTCCGACATCGAGTTTCTTAGCTATAAGGAAAGGCTCTCCCTTTGGTGATAGAAAAATTATTCCCACACCAACTTCTTTTTTATTCACCATGCCAACAAAGTATATCTTCCCACCATAAGGCTTGATTGATCCTAATCTTTCATCCAGGAACTGGAGAAGTTCAAACCCTTCTTCCTTAAGTTATTGTTGGGGCCAAATATTCAATAACTGTCTAACCCTTAATTACCTTCCTAGTTACATATATGATGTCAAACTCTATCTATAGTTTTAGCCATTTTGCTTATTTTTTCAATTAGGGAAGGGACCTCATGCAAATACTTGACTTGATCAAGCTTCGAAATCACTTCAACAAAGTATGACTGGAAATAGTGCCTTAACTTCTTTATGGCCCAACTAATGCCAAACATGTCTTTTTTTTCTATTTGATTGTACCTCTCTTTGTAAGGGAGTAACTTCTTACTATACTGCATGCTCACTTCCTGTCTCATCTTCTTATACCAACATTAACCTAACAAAACTCTCCTCCATTGTTAAATATAGAATCAAAGGCTTTTCCAGCTTTAGAGGTTTCAGCACAGCTAAGTTGTTAGGTATTATTTTATTTTCTCAAAAGCTTTCTAACATTTCTCATTCACTTTACCAGTTGGTCCTTCCTTAATAATTTGAAGATATAGAGGGGAATGAGTCTAACTATGAATCTGCTAATGTATAAGAGATGACCTAGGAAACCTTAATTTTTTTTGTCTTAGGTATTGGCATGTCTTGAATGGCTTTCACCTTGTCTAGGTCCATTTTGATACCTTTCTCACTTACTACATGCCCCAATAATTTGTCAGATGTAACCTTGAACATGCACTTCTTTGGATTCAATCTTAGGTTCTATTGGTCAACTCTCTTTAGAAACTTTTCTAAGGCTTTAAAGTGTTATTCACTTGTTTTAAATTGTACCATCAGATCATATACATATCCTTCTACATCTTTGTAGATCAAGTCATGGAACAAAGCGATCACCATTCTCTAGTATATTGCTCTCGTGTTCTTTAAATCAAAAGGCATCACTTTGTAACAATACATTTCCCACTCTATGATGAAAGTTATTTTCACCTTATCTGTGATTGCTATAAGGATCTAGTTATAGCCTGAGAGCTGATCCATGAAAGAGTACATAACACATATTGTAGCACTGTCCATCAACACATTGATATGGGGTAAAGAGAAGTCAACTTTTGGGTAAGCTTTGTTTAGGTCTTTGTAACTGACACATATTTTCACTTTTTCATCCTTCTTTAGTATTGGTACTATATTGGCTAGCCACTCAAGATAATTGACTATCATAAAAAATTTGCCATTTAATTGCTTCACTATCTCTTCTTTGGTCAACTGAGCCCATTCTAATCCAATTCTCCTGAGCTTATACTTTATCGACCTCATATGCGGCAAAGTTAGAATACAATGCTCGACTATATGCCAATCAACCCCTGGCATATCCTTATATGTCCAAGCAAAAGCCCTCTAATATTTTCTAAGTAACTGTTCAAATTTTCATCGCTCCTTTAGTGTAACATCATTGGCAATAAGATTTTTAGATTTTTTTTATGTCAAGATTAAATGCAATGGTATGCAAAAAATTAATATTAAATATACAAATAAAATGATGCATGTTATACACATTATCAGCAAGGAACATATCACATAAGGAAGGAAATTCATCATTCATTATCTTAAACTTTGAATAAATGCATCATCATCTTCAAAGAGGCTAGAAATTAGAACATCAAAGATGTCAGAAAAGTAGCTTCTTTTGGCAGATTAGCAGGAGTCTTTTCAGCATCAGTCTTTTCTTCCTCTTCAGCTTTCTTCTCATCAATCACCCTATGAGTAATATTCAGATTGCTGACCTATTCAGAATTCACTCCTATCTTAATTCATGTACCATTTATGGCTTTCACCACTTCCTCAAAATCCTACTTCATTTTGTCATCTCTTAACTCAATCTTCATAAAATCCCCCTATAGTGCCACTTCATCTAACTTAGTTTAATCAACTTACATTATAACACCATCTACTACATCTTCAATGGAATTGACAATCAGATTCTCAATGACAGCCAAGCTTAACCTTGTATATGTCCCTTTAGTAAACTTACACAACCTTGTATATCCCTATTTTAGATCTACAAAGGGCATATCTTGATTAACCAAACTAGATTGCTTCTTCTTTAGGACTTTATCTATTGCGTAGAAATGCTGATCTAGCAGGTACTTGTAGAACTCTTTCCCCATCCTTGACTAGGTAGAAAATTCATATTCATTATGATACCCAATACCTTTAGGTCAACCCATTTATCTGTAACTTGAGCCACTTGAAAACCTCTAAGATGTGGGCAACCACTCTTAATGATGACATAATTTCCTCAACCTCCATACAGATTGTCACTATTTCACCGTTGTAGGGAATCTTGACCTTTTGATGCATTGTGGATGGCACTCCTCCCAATGAATGATACCATGGCCTTCTCAATAATGGTGAAAAGGTAATTAGGATGTCTAATATTATAAATTCCATTATCATCTCCACAATTCTAATTTTCACCATGGTTTTAATCACTCTAACATTCGACCTCCTATTGTCATCATAAGCCCAAATGATGTTATCTGATGCCTCTAAATCCTTCTTTGATACTCCAAAATTGTGTAACAACTTTAAGGGGTAAATATTAATACCTGAACATGGTGTTCTCCTCCCCTTCACCTCGATTTTTATGAACAAAGCTAAGTTCTGGTCCCATCCTTTTAATGGTAAATCCTCATTGGAGAATGTGATTTTCCCTTTGTTGGTGACTAGAGAATGTAGCTTCATTTAAGATAATCAAACTTAATAGTGCTTCAACCATAACCCTTTTATTCCTTTAAGAAGTGATAAGCAACTCCCATACACTAATTTAGGCTTGCACTTTTTTTTAACTACCTTAAAATAAGGTTATCCTCCTCCTTTTCCTTCTTCATAATCTTTTCTTCTTTTTTCTCAACCCTTGGTTCCTTAATGGATTCTTTATCATGATAATACCTTCCACTTCAAGTCGCATGGCTCATATGTTCCTCTCTTTGCTCCTCAACACTCTCCTCTCATAATTTAATCATCCTTTTCCTCCTTACCTCTTCTATTTCCTCTTATAAACTTCTTAGGGATTAATGACGTAAGCGATGACTGCAACATCTCTCGATATCTCTTTAATGGTAGCTATGACAACCTCTTTGGGTATTCCAGAATCTATTATAAGTGTCCCTTGGTTTAGAGTTGGAGCATTATGGTAGTTTGGAAGAGGATTCCCCTTTGTACTTGGCCTACCACCATTTGGTGGCATGATGGTCTTATTGTCCGTAAGATACTGGATTACATGCCTCTACCGATAGTAATCATTTTTATTGTGCCCACTTCTTTGGTGAAAGGCATAGTAAGCATTAGCATCATATCCCCTTAGTAGTGGATTAAAAGGAGATCCTAATGCTAGTGGCTTAATACTTTCTTCTTCTGTAACCTCTCAAATGCCATAGATAGAGGCATTCCCAAATCAGTGAACTATCAGTAGGCTCTTAATGCATTTACATCAATTGTCTTATTCCTTTCTCCTTGAGTTTGAGACAATGTGCCTTTCCTTCCACCATATTGTCTTTTGAATTCATACTCCAATTCTTCAACTTATAGACTAGTTTCCCTAAAATCTTCAAAATTCCTTACCAATATACCTTTAATCTTGGTACCTATTCCTAGTAATGCCTCATTGATGATCATCATCACCTACTTCTTCTTCATTGGCTTAATAGTCGCTTTTAAAGCTAACTTCTTCCATCTTCTTATGTAATCATTAATGTTTTCGTCAGCTCTTTACTTTAATGAATTTAAATCTTATAGAGTAACTTCTAATGCTGAGTTATAGGCATAATATTTCTCAAAAGCTTTTGTTAGTTCTTTCTAGCTCCCCCCTAATCATCTTAGGAAGATTTTAATAACATGTCTTTGCATAACCCTTTAGTGACAACTCAAATAGCTCAAGCACAATGTTTGTGGGCATCTCATATGTCTTCATTATTAACACATAAGAGTGGATATCATTGGTGGCATCTTGAGCTCTAGAAAACTTGTGAAGGTCAGGCATTTGAAAATTGGTGGGACGCTTCTTGAGCTTACGGGTAAATAATTCTTCAATGTCAGTTCCTTTTTCCTATCCCTTTACACTGAGTGTCTTTTGGATCTTTTTAAATTGTTTACCATGGTTATCAAACTACATGCTTTCTTTTTCATTCTCTATAGGTTTATCAAAGTTTGCAGTGGTGCTTTCCATCTTTTTAGTTAATTTACTTTCATGATACTCATTCATTCCAAATAGTTCATCACTAATCACCACAGGTTGAGGTGCCTCCATAGGTGTTTTCCCCTTATCATTCCTACTAACAGATGTATTAGCTTTCTTTAAGATCTCATTGAGGCACTTCTTCACCTGTTTAGAAATTCTTTCACCCATACTAAATTCATTTCAACCCTTATCCTCTCTATAACTTCGGGTGATATAGTTGGTTCCATGATCAATTTCAACCTTTGAATCCGGTTAGGTGTCTTGTTCTTCCTAGCTACACAATAGCCCTTTCTTTCTTCCATGAGGGTTTGGATAAAGATATGATGGTTGTAAGACAAAAGTTATTAGCATGATGCATGAATAATATAAATAATGTATATATGCATGAAACACACATGTTATTATAAGAGATCCTCTCAACCTTATCTCTCATACATGTAGTCTAAAGGCTATTTCTTAAGTGAGGTCTCATTCTTCCACTAACAAAGCATAGAGAATGCATGTGGTCACCTTGGACCAAGGAGAGTCAAAGTCCCAAAAGAATATATATATATATATATATATATATATATATATATATATGTGTGTGTGTGTGTGTGTGTGTGTGTAATGAAAAGTACACAAAAATAAAAACTTTTTAAATTACTCAAAAAATATGTACATATAGGTAAAAAATTCCCTTTGACAAAGAAGGTAAGGGTTGTACATGAATATTTACATAAGAGTCTAGAGTTATTTACATAGTGGGGTAGGGAAATATATAAATACTTAGTTACATTAAAGGGAGATGGGGTACCATTATGTTTACAAGGGAAGGCCTAATCATATTCTTTAAGGACTTCAAACCTTCTTTAGAGAAGAAATGAAAATAAAAGGAGTATCCAATTCCAAGCTACTATTAGCTCCTACATGCGTCAAGATGGTTAAGATGGTTATTATAGTTGATGGCTCCCATAAACTTACAAATAGTTATCGTAAGCCCCCATTTGATATACCCTAAGGTACTTGGCTCGTGAGTAATGAACCCTCCTCACCTTTTCCTAAGCCCGAATGGACTTTAAGTCTTAAGTTTGGAGAATTCATCAATTTATCCAAAAGTGAACCTAATGCATGTGATGAAGTGTAAAGAAAAGATGAATGCAGTGGATTAATCAATAACAAAGTTAATATGGTAAAAAGTGAACTAGAGATTAGACACAAAGTCAATTTTGAGTCCCTAGTGGAGTCGCCACTGTGAGTGCCCAAAAATCATGGATCAAGTTACGCTCGAACTAATACAATCTTGCTAATAACTTTATCCTTTTATTGATCAATGGGGGATCGAGAAGATAGGGGTCATACATTGGTATCAAACCCAAATCATGGCTTGCGCTTAGATCAATGGGGGATCCTTTAGACCTCATGCAAGATTGAAGCCCTTTTTCAATTTTCATGGTCAATAGGGGACCAAAGCTAGAATAATGGTACCATCCTTAATAAAGTGTGGAGTCACAAACCAACTTTGCTTGTCAAATTTAAACCCATCTAAGTCATTTAAAAGACCTAATTCATCTTTACTCCATCATAGATTGGGTTTAAAAATTGGGTATAGCTTGGAAAAAAGGTTAAACACCTCCAAACTACCTGAATATTGAGATCCGACCTTTGAGCATCTTTGGTTCACTTTTTACCACTTGAATCCTATTATTGATTAGTCTTGTTAATACTTCTAAACATGTTTCTAGTGTATCCAATTAAGCATATCATCATTAAGGCATCATAATCATATTAAGGGCGATAGGGGCATATAATATCAAAGGGGGGGATCATGCATAATAGGACTTTCATGCCCCTCTCAACCACCTACATAAAGGAAACACATGTTAGTAATCATCATAAAGATAAAGCAGCTAAACATAAAAGAAAAAATGCAATTAAAGAAGAGGACTTACCAAAATCTCCAAGCTAAGGGAAACCTAATCAAAGTCTAAGTCCCAAATTAACAGCATCCCAACAACACATGAATCACATAATATCAATAACAATAATAAGTAAAACACAAGCACATGAGTCATATTATATGGAATGTCATGAGTGTAAAATGCAAGTGCATTTTGAAGGATATTAATGCCCTAGGGCAAAAATTTTTAACAAGTAGGATCATAGGGTTTTTGAAACCCTCCTTCATATTGCTCCTAAAGAGCCAAGCATCCATGAACACCAATAACCATTTTAAGGGTAGGATATTGGGCATAAAAAAACTAACATAAGGCCAAGGATGGAAATAAGATGGTAAACACAAAGTATAACATAGTATGGGGTCATCAAGAGTGGATCTTTCTCTCCATCCATAAATATATGATCACCCCGCAATGAGAAGAGGAGGAGTGTATAAGCTAAGAAGCTTGTAACCCCTACCTTAAGATGATGAAACATGAAACAAGCAACTAAACCATGCACCAAAAGGAAATAGTAAGCTCATAAGGTCAAAGAGAATTATATACCCTTACTTAATCATTACCAAAACTCTTAAAACAGAATGCTGAAGATAAAAAGAAAAAATAATGCATAAGGCAATCAAAGTCATAAGCATTTAACTAATGGAACAAAGCCAAATCGTTAATCATAAGCTAAATATTTGAAAGGATATAGGTCATGGAGATTATACCATTTGACCTCCTAAGGTACCCAAGAAAGGCGTAGAAAATGAAAGAATCAAAATGGAGAAGAAGATCATTTTCACAAATTGGTCTCAGTCAAAGTGGATTGTACAAGTCTCAATTAAAGTGGGTTGTATAAACCAACTTATGGTTTGTACATACTACTCAATGGTCTGTATAGACCACAAAAGGTTTATATAACCCACCTAAACTAGTTTTCAAAAGGAAAAGAATAAAAGAAAGGGAAAAGAAGAAGAAAGAAAATGGGACCCTTTGATGCTTTTAAATGTTATTCTTACCTTCAAAGGCACTTGATTTTGAAAATAACTTCCAAAAATACAAAGAAAATTCTTAGAGATGAGTGGCAAATGCCTTGTTTCTACCTTAGATTTTGGTGTGAACGAGTTAGGGTTTTGTTTCTGTGCCTAGCGATGGTTTTAATAAAGATTTTGGTAGAGCAACTTTAGGGTTTCTAAGCATCCTCTCTCTCTCTCTCTCTCTCTCTCTCTCTCTCTTTTTAATAGTAGGATATTTATAGAGGGAAAGGGGTGCACTAGGGCTAAAATAGCTATAGTTGCACTTCATTCTCGACCGACAATAGATAAGAGCCATGAAGGTTTTAGAATTAGGGTTTTCAAATGGTTTGTACAACCTACTATGTTGGCTATACAAGGAGGGAATTTACAATGGATATGGTTCTAGAATGTTTTATGGAGTAGGGTTTATTACTCGGCTATATAGCCATTTAAATCATGGTTGGCAAACTTGTGCTTTTTAGGCTTAGTTTGAGGCTTGATCCATGGCTTTTCTAGCATTTGTTCTTCTTCCCTTTACAATTCCCCTTGTATCTTAGGGAATAATTCCAATAGTTTTCATCATCTAGCTGGCATCCTAAGGTCCAAAGCCTAATACTTATAGTGCAGTTTAAAGATGATGAAGGCTTAGGGCTTTGTAAGAGTGTTTGTTTTGCCTTTAACTTGCCTGGGTATTGTCATATGGGAAGCTTTAAAAACCCTTAGGCTTGTAAGAAAATAACTTATTTAAAGATTTTTAAGGTAGCTTGCCTTAAAGCTTACTCTTATGCCTATGATGGCCCTACCAATTTACTACTTGCACTCGTGCTAGCTATTTGGTCACTTTCTGCCCTTATTACCACTGCTTAATTAGTGTTTAATTTTATTTTAGGGTTTTAATTAATTAATTATAGTAGTGTCATTGTTCTATTTATTTAGGAGGTCATGAGATATGTAATGGAATGTTGTTGTAGAGATGTTATATGCATATAGGTAGCTTAATCGATATGATAAGATTATAAATGTTGATTGTTGTGCCCATGCTTTTTTTTAAAAAAAAAAAAGTCCATTCCCACTAGTTATAATGCCCTTTATCCATCTCAAGATGTTTACCATGTGTTCCATCAATAGGTAACTAATAATAAAGCAAGACGTTGTTTACCATGTGTCGCCATCACCGTCGCCAATCACTATCAACTTTAAGTAAATAAGCCCTTCCTAAAAATTATTTCAAATTTTACATCTAGTTCTAGCAGTGAGAGTGAGAGTAGGTCTCATAGTGAAGATGAAGGGTCAATAAGTGATGGTGGAATGGCGAATAGTGATGAGGACAAATAGCCTAAGTTTGAGGCTCCAACATTTGATGATATAAAGGAAATCATGATTTTTTAAATCAAAACTTTCTAAATGGGTCATGGAGCCTTGGTTTAAAGATTTTATTGTTGGTTGCTTTGTGAGTGTTAAAGATACCATTTATTATAGGTTTATTAGGCTTAAAAATAAAATATATATGATTAATTAAAAAGTCAACCCAAAATAATAAGTCACTTATTTAAAATAAACATATACAATTTAAAGATTAAGCTATAAATATAAAGTTTAAGCTCATCTGGTGTAAGCCTACTTCAGTTAGTTAATAGTCACATTTTTTTTTATAAAAGCAAACTAGGTAACAAGTTAATTTTGACCTATTCCTTACCTATGATAGCGGGTCAAAAGGCAACTTTATATATAAATCAAATGGGCTCTAGAATTGGTCCTAAATATAACACACACAAATATATGTGTGCGTGTGCATGTGTATATACATGCACATACACACACCCACCAATCCACACATACACACACAAACACATAAAAAAAAATAAGATATGAACTTGAACATTAAATTCAAGTCAAATGGCAAAAAATCATAATAATTAAAAAAGAGAAAAGGAAGAAGTATTTGTGTGATGCAATGCAATTGTTTGTTGTTAAAGATAAAGAATTATTATATGTTTATTGGTATTTAATATTTAGCTTGAATCTGTGTAAGTGTCACGATGTTTGATCAAATAAGTGGAATCTTGCTTACAAATCCTAAACTTTTTATTGATCATGGAAGGTGGAAAGAACATGGAGTCACACTTTGGTATAAAACCAAATGGTGGCACATAGCATGATCAACAAAGGGATCCAAAGATACGCTTTTTAGTTAATAAAACTGTAGGCCCTAGGCACCAAGAAGGGGGGGGGGGGGGGGGGTTGAATTGGTGTTTAAAAAAATTAAAATGAGGATAAAGGAACAATATAAAAGAAGACACAAGATTTATAGTGGTTCGGGTATTAATCAACCCTACATCCACTCCCTAATTCTCTGCAATTAGGTGTTTCACTCACTCAAAATGGTGTTTCCAAGCTCATACCTAACTTTTACACTTTGTGTTTTCAAGGCTCACACAATAACCTTTCTTATAAGTGTTTTCTAAGGCTAACACTAAAACCTCTCTTAAGTGTTTTCACAGGCTCACACTAAAACCTTTCTCTAGTGTTTTTACAGGCTCACACTGAAACCTATTACAATTGGTGTTTATGCTCACACCAAATAATCACTTACATAATAGAAAGAATGAGTAGCAAAAGTGCAAGAGTTTTGTTACAAGTTAATGAATTCTCTTGCATTTACATCTGTTTGGTGGAGTATTTATAGCCTATACCCACAAAAGAGACGTTACACTATGAAGCTCATTAAATCTCTAAATCATGCTAGGCAGATTATGCATTAATTGCATGATAGGCGAGAGTCACGGTCGCTACTGAGGATTCGTAGTCGTGACATTCCAATTTCCATACGAGAGCCAATAATTGCGGTGAAAAACCTCATTTGTGACTAACGACTAGTCCACGTGTCATCTCCTCATTGGTCCATTAAGAAAATATAGTCGTTGCTTTCTAACAGTCCACAAAAATTACAGTCGTGATTATTCTTTGTACAGGGTATGACTCAGGATGCAAATTCTTCTATTTGAAAGACAATCTTCATCTTTTTGAATCGCGGTCGCTACTTAAAATGTCACCCTCTCGAATTTTGTTCTTCAACGGATACCTGGGACATTTGGCATATTGTGGTTATAGAATTGGTTCCCTCCTTAGTCACTATGAAATTTGCGATCGCGATTGAGACGTGACACTAACAGCGAATTCGTCTGTGACTTTGACACTCCCATCTTTGGATGACTCATGGCAGAGATGATGCCTGAGAATTTGTTTGGCTTGGTTTCACCCTGTTCTTGAACTAAGTTGTGATCAATAAATATAAGTCACTTACCACAAATTTGGATAAACTTTTCCTTTTTGAAGATTATGAGCTCCATCCAACTTTCACTTGAAAATATAACTTAATTCTGAAAAACAATACTCAATTGAAACATTAGGATTGATCAATCTCCTTTATCAAGATCAAAAGAGGTTCAAGACTTAGGATTAACCATCCTAGTCCAACAGTCATCCATAAATATTTCTACCGTTCTTTCCATCATTTCAGAAAATATGGTCATCATGCATCTTTAGAAAGTAGCCAACACATTGTATAGCCCAAAAGGCATACACCTATAAGCAAAAGTACCATATGGTCACATAATGTTGTCTTCTCTTGATGTTGTATCACTATTTATATTTGATAATAGCCTAAATATCCATCCATCTATGAAGTAATAGTACTTGTGACCTGTAGGTCTCTTTAACATTTGATCAATAAATGGTAAAGGAAAGTGATCCTTGTGAGTTGCCACATTTAACTTTTTATAATCAATGCACACTTTCCACCTCATTAAGATCCTAGTAGGAATGAGTTCATTGTTATCATTGGTCACAACCATCATCTCTCCCTTCTTAGGAACTACTTAAATTAGACTAACCTAAAGGTTATCTGAAATGGGGTAGATGATCCCCACATCTACCAATTTTAGTACCCCCTTCCCAACCACCTCCTTCATATTAGGGTTAAGCCTTTGGTGTTCCATAATGGGTATGTGATTGTCCTCCATTAAAATTTTATGCATACAAAGTGTAGGACTAATCCCCATAATGTCCACTATGGTCCACCCCGAGGCTCTAATCTTATTTTGTAATATCCTAAATAGTTTTTCCGTTTATTTTTAGGTAAGCTCATTAAAAATGATGATTGAAAGGGTACTATATTTCCCTAAGAATGCACACCTAACGTGAGGGGGTAAAGATTTAAGCTCAAGTTAAAAAGGTTTAAGAATAGAAGGTGGGGTTACATCACGATATTTCTCATAGAATAAAGTTTCAACAAGAGAAGAATAAGAAGGAGAATCACAAATTTCTAGATTTAAGATAATTACCTATATAGTGTCTTCCTCTTTTTCTTCCTTTACATTTACCATGACCTCCACTTCTATTTTCAAGATTTCCTTCTTTTCTTGAAAGACGTCTTTAGTGCACTCTTTGATGACAAATCCTTAAGCATTGTTCATCTTCTATATGCTTTTTAATCACCTTATACATGTTAAAGACCACTTCCTTATGTCACACTCTCAAGGTGAGTGTGCCTTTTCTAACATCAACCAAAACACCCCTTATTGCTAAGTACGGTCCTCCTAAGAGCAATGTGATTTCCCTATCCACATGCATGTCAAGAAATATAAAAATCCATTGGGATAATGAACTTTTAGACTTTGATGAGAACATCCTCAACTATCCCTTTAAGATAAATAATTAAATGGTCTACTAGTTGGAGGGAATTTGTGATGGATTTCATCTTGCCAATACCTAGTTTTTTTAAAAAAAAATAGATGAAGGCATTAGATTCTTAGATCACAAAAAGCTTTTTCAAAAGAAACATGACCATTATCATAAGGTATAAGAAACACCCTAGATCCCATTTTTTTGGAGACAACTTATTGAGCAGATCACACTACACTCCTCGATTGAGGCGACTTTCTCATATTCTTCTAATTTGCTTTTCTTTTTAAAGATGTCCTTCATGAACTTAGCATATATAGGCATTTAGGTAATTCTTCCATAAATGGTATATTAGTTTGCATCTTTTTTAAGCATATCCAAAAATTTTGTAAATTGTTTGTCCACCATATTTTGCTTAAGTCTTGAAGGGAAAGGAATAGAAGGTACATATGGTTTGACCTTCTTTGCCCTTCACGATCAACTCTTCTTCTTTACCGACTTTGCCCTCTTCATCTTTTTCTTCCTTTTAAACTCTATGTTGAAGTTTCTTACCACTTTTTAAGGTGATGGCTTTCACATGATCTTTTTGGGTTAGTTTTAGAAGACCTTGGTAAAGTACCTTGAGATTTAGAGCTAAAGGCATTAGTTACTTATCTTATTTAGATCTCAAGGTTATGGATGGAGGAAGAATGATTTTTATTGGCTTGATCTATTTTGGCCTTTAGTCTTCTCATATTCTATTTATGATATTCAAACTTGGCATCAATATTGGTTATGAATTTTCTAAAACATTCTCTAAGATTAATTTATTTTCTTAAGATTGGTAGTTTGGTGGTAGGTGTTGAAAACCAAGTGGTACTTGGGTGTTAGGGTTAAGTGTCTTATTATTAGACCATGAGAAGTTTGGGCGATTACGCCATCCCGAGTTATACGTATTTGAGGGCCAAGAGAAGTTTTGGCGATTACACCATCCTGGGTTATACGTATGTGAGTGTAGGTTACTAGGTTGATAATTGAGGTTCCCCACATAATTCATTTACTCTTATATAAAAGATTTTTCACTTAGCAATCAACACTTTTATGTCCATTTGCCCCACAAAAGTCACATACAACCTATAAGAAAGGAAAAGATACAATATTACAATTAAATTGTTTAGACAACGTGGATACCTGAGCTTGCAAGGTTTATAAGGCATCCATATTGTGGACCTCTATAACTTTCTTTGGCAAAATCCTCTCATGAGCTTGGTAATTATTATTCGCCTTTATCTCAATCAACTCATAAGTTGCATTTGTTGTTTTGTCTAATAGAGATCCCTCAGTTGTTACATCTATATCTTGATTTGCCTAAAGAGCTCATTGTAAAAAATATGTACCATGGACCTTTTAAGAATTTAATGGTTCAAGTACCTTCTCAAAAGATCGTTAAACCTTTCCAAAGGTTTATTTAGAGTTTCTCTAGCCAATTAACTAAAAGTTGTGATCTTATTTCTAAGCCTAGTCATCTTTGATGAAGGGAAGTTTTGCCTAAAAACACATAAGAGAGTTGATACCAAGTAGCGATACAATCTTATTGCATCAAAAGAATTAGTCCACGCCTTGGTCTTATCTTTAAGAGTGAATATGAAAAGGCATACAATCTTATTGCATCACAAACATCCCATTTTTCCTGAATGTGTCACAAATCTCTAAGAACTTAGTTATGTGAGCGTTGGAACCTTCATGAGAGAGGCCATGGAATTGCAGGGTGTTGGTAAGAAATTGAATGAATGTCAGCTTGATATCAAAATTGGTATCATTAATGGTTGCTGAAGTGATACTTGATTATAATCCTTCAAGAGGTGGTGTGGCAAAGTCCTTTAAAGGTCAATCCTATTGGTTTGCCATCCCTTGAGTTTATTGCTCTCACCTTCTTTGGTTTAATGTGCATCCTATTTTCGAATCAACAAAAATCAAATCTTCTTTGTTTTCTTGATATTAGGCTATAATCATGCACCTAAAATCGATAGATAAGAATTATAGTGAAAATAAAAAGACAAAATTCTAAAGTAATTTAGAAATAACAACTTAGTATTAAAGCCATTGATCCCCGACAATGGCACCAAAATCTTGATGATAAGTACGTGTTATAAAAAATTCCTTAAGCTACAAGTGCATAGGTCATAAGTAGTATGCTTTATGAGTACGAATATCGATCCCATGATGATCAAGTTTTAAGTACTAAGTATCTTATATCTTATATTGTCCAGAGAATCAATAAAAGTTGTTGAATAAAATTGCAAATAATAAAATTAAGTGAAATACTAATAGAGATAAGAGATAATCAATGGATAATGGCTAGGGGTTCAACTTCACTTGACAGCCTTATATTAGGTTCCTAATCCTTATGTAATTAGTTCATGCATCATGTGCTACTATTGACTTACTAAGGTGATTAATCGATCTCTCTCAAGTATTAATTGACATACAAATACATGTTAAGCTAATGGTCTCCTAACATAAAAGCTAAACATCATGCAATTGTCTCGAATAACAAGACCCCAAGGATAACAATGTTTCATTAAGGTCTTTCAGCACGAAATAAAGTAAAGAAATTATATAGGGTTTTATTCCATAAAAAGGATCTCTTAATAGTTAATTTATAAAACTGAGTATGATTAACTTTCGTTTAATCAATGTCATAAATTACTCAATAATTACTAACACAATAAGGAAAGCAACCAAGTAGACTTGAATTAAGAATACCTAATATAAGCCATACAAAATCGATTTACAACCCTAGCCAAAAAGAATTTAGTTCACAATGAAATAAAAAGAAGAAAAGAAAACAATCAAATTAGTCCTAAGAGTAGCCATGAACTTCTTGTTTTCCTTAATTGTTTGCACCTTTCCTTTCTTTAACTTCTTGATGAAAACCTTTTTGGACAATATTTTCTTCCTTAGGTTAATCCTTCATGCCTTAATTATAGCTTCTTTTTCCCTTTAAATAATGATTAAATTATTTTCTCCAAAAGGGAAGCTTGTCATCCTCTAAAAGGAAAGAGATCCATCAGTATTAGTGTTGCAATTTTGCCTTTAATGAGAAGCGCATCCATATGACGTGGCAATGCATCTCAATGATTACCAATGCACTTATTAGCCATCCAAGGTGCATGACCATGTTTTGAGGTCGTGCATTTTAGTTCTCCTTTGCCTTGCTCGAGTAATTAAGGTGCATAACCATGTCCATAGGCCATGCGCCTTCATTCATTACATCAATCTTCATTTGTTTTCTTCACTTTAACCTGCAAGACACCCAAAAACATTTATTTAGTCTATTGATAAGCAAAATAAAGGTAAATGCCTAAGCTTTAGGGGAAAATTAACTATAAAAGCATGATAAATATGGTATAAAACAAATGTCATATGATGGAAGGGTGGTTTTGGGAAGAAGTGAAAATCTAAAGAGTAATAACTAGCTATGCAATGAATAAGACCTACATGATATTAATAATGTGTGTGCATGCATGGCACGGTTGGTGAGGAAAACTTCCCCAAGATAAGTAAAAGATATAATTGGTAAGGCAACTTCTCCAAGAGCACACAAGTGGTGAGATAACTCTCCTATGTGAGAAAGTTAAATAAACTAAGTAGGGATTCCCATGAATTTGACTGTCCATGTATGTAATAAAATGCCATGTAAATGTTGTATGTAGATGATGTGCCATATATTAGGAATTCATTCATGTAAATGTATGTGAGCATGCACATGGACATATCAAATTTCTCATTGAGTTTCTCATAAGGAAATCACCCTCCCCCTCCCTCCCCTCCTCCCATACACAGTTGTTTTGTAGGAAAGATATAAATGATGATTAAACTAATGGTTAGGAGTTAAAAGGCTTAAGTTATATATCATGTATATGTTAAGTCATTACACTTATTCCTTGGAGTTGCCTAAGTCATTATGCGTAAATATTAATAAGAATTATGTATTTAATTAAGAAATATGATTACCATGTATTTTATATTCTTAGATATCTCTGCAATGTCTTTAAGTATGTTATGAAATGTCTATAATGAGTTTTTATATATGAGAGTTAAATCTTAATGTTTAAGATGTATGATACAAAGAGATTATATGATAAAGAATGATATATTAATGATTATGAGATGTAATGAGATTAGAACAATGTGTATTAGGTATGAACATCTTAATTATAAGGATTATTAATAGGACCTTATTTTAAATATGAAAGGAAAGAAAATAAAAGAGAATAAGAAAGAAATATCATGTTTGAAGATAAACTTCCATTATTTTATTCGTTAGAATTCAATGTGTCATTAATGAAAAGATTTGTAATATTATAATGGTGTAGTCAAAGCTAGGATGAGTGTACCCACGAGCTAAATTAGGCTTGTTATAGGTTCTGGAGGCCTTAAGCCTTCTGGTTTCCTAGCATTGGCATGGTCCGAAACCTAAGTCATAACACTTTTGAATATGTGCATGGGTTTAGATGGTAAAAAGAAAGTTGATTTTGTAAACATTTTGCATGAAAGGGTGTGCATGGATATGAAAAATATGAATGAAAAAATAGCCAACAAGGCAATAAGGGAAATGTGAAAATAATATTTGAACCTGGTTATTGGATTTGTGTACATTTTAAGATGGAAAGGTTCATAATCAAAGAAAATCTAAGTTAGACCTAGGGTGATATCCCTTTTAAGTCTTGGAAATAATTAATGATAATGCTTATAAGATAAACTTTCATGGTGAGTATGGAGTTAGTGCTATTTAATATTTTTGATTTGTCTTCTTTTGATTTTGATGAGGTACATGATTTGAGGATGAGTCTTTTTTTTTTTTTTAAAAAAAAAAAAAAAAGAGGGAATGATGCAAACTAAAGAAACACCAACATAAAAGAACCAATTTAATACAAAGGACCAATGATAAGAACACATCTCTAAAAGTTTAAAGAAGTTTTGAGAATGTTTGTGTAAGAAGAATTCAAGAAAATGAGCATAAAAGCATTTAGTGGATCTTCTTCTCAAGGGTAACATGATCATTTCTGCACTTCAATTTCATATATGTTCCCTCAAAATGAAATCAATAAGTCTAACTCTTCAAATGGAGCAATTTGCACTAAAAATATTCTAAAAGATATTAAAAGGTTTTAAAAGGTTCCATGAAGATTCTATAAGATTTATAAAAGCTTTTAAAATTATTCCAGGTATTTTTAGCTATAAGAACATAAAACCTAAGAATACTATAAGAGGAGGCAGTACATAAGGTCAAAAGGTCAAAAGTCTAAGTCTAAGATATATCAAAGATTTGTCAAAGTTTGACTTCTTGACTTGTCTTCCTATTTTGTTCTTCTTTGTCCAAATTCTATAGCCTATTTAGATTAGGAGTTTTTACTTGTTTTTCTTGAATTGGAATAATAAGTCATTGGGAGTATTCTTCCTTTCCTTTGTCGAATAGTGTAGGAAATTATTCCTAGCTAGTTTGTTTTAAAATTTCACTTATAGGAATTATTCTTAGTTACTTTGTTTTAAAGTTTCACTTGTAGAAATTATTCCTAGCTAGTTTGTTTTAAGGTTTCACTTATAGGAATTAGTCTTTTATTCCTAATTAGTGGAGCTTTGTAATGCCTATAAATAAGTTATCAAAAATATGTAAAAAGACGCCATTTCATCACTACAATTCTAATTTTCTTGTAAGAAAATTCTTTTCTTTGGCTCTTAAAAGGCTTAGTTAATTTGTCAAGTGAAGGCTTAGTACATTTAAACTAGTGTAAACCTAAACTTAAAATTGACTTAGTTAAGATTAGGTTTGGCTTAAATAACCTTTAATTCTTTATAACTTAAGGTTGTTGGAAATAAATTTTCTATAAGTCTAGTTGAAAATTAAAGTTCTCTTTGCTTGATCAGTTGATAGATCCTTGGCATTGGTTTCAATAATGCATATGGGTTTAGGATAAGTTACCCATGTTTATATCATTACCTCTCACATCCACAACACTCCACTTGCTCAAGCTTTTTTTTGCCTTTCTTTTGAGGCATTTTCTTCAGCATCCTCCTAAACTAGTTTGTGATGAGAGCCATATCCTCATCATCCATTTCTTCATCTTTGGAGCTCCAAGGTTTAGAGATTGCTTTAAGTATAGCTCTTGATTTCCTTCTGCTTGTTTCCTCCAAAGGTGAAGAAGCTTTTTACTTAAATTTATCTCATAATCAATGAGATTTTCTAGAAGATCATCAAAAGGCATAGTCTTTAAGTCCTTTGAGTCTTTAAGGGAAGTGACCTTGCTAAGCCACTTCTTAGGCATCTACTTTAGAACTTTCTTCATAAGTTCTTCATTAGTGAATGTCTTCCTAAGAGCCTTAATTTCACTTACTATTTCTATGAAGAAATCATTTATTTTTGAAATCCTTTCATCTAGCTTCATCAAGAAGGTTTCATATTAGAAAGTGAGAGTTTCCATGTTATCTCTTTCGCTTGATCAGTACTCCTTATTAGACTAGGCTAGTCAAACCTAAGTCAAAGCTCTCTTTTCATCTTTATAATATAGATTGAATAGTTCTAACATCAATTATAAGTGTTGTTTATGTAGATATTAAATTAGATTTTCATTCGAAGTTGAATGGAGTTGAATATAAGTGAAATGCTCTAAGTATCAAAATCAGTCTCCTAAGTCATGACTAAGACTTGAAGGTCATAGCCGCTACTCTAAAAAATGTTAGATCAAAGTGAATAGTGCAGTTCATAGTGCCAGTTGTAGTAGGGATCATGATTGCTAGATTCAAATGACTTAGGAAGAACTCTAACAACTAACTAAATGATCTATTAATTCAAGCCACATGTCAAGAAGCCGTTTAAAATTTGAAAGTCAAGAGAATGAAATATTCTAACGACTGCAACTCAGTCTCAACTAGATCTCAAAATCTTTAATACAATTCACAGTGAGGGCATAATGTTCACTTTCTCAGCGCTACTTCGAATAACGATCACAACTATGGGATCTTGGTCGTGACATATGAAATTAGTTAAAGGGTAGCAATTATTATTTTTTTATGAACCAATAATGGATTGCCATACGTAATTGGCCGTTAGACACATTTAAAGATTATGACTGAGGAAAGGCTAAATCCATAGTGAAATGTAGTTTGCAATCACGACAAAACTATCTTGATCAAAACATGCCTTTAACATGCACTAAATGCAAGATTTCTTACTTTGGAAATTTGGAGCTAGTTTATTTGTAATGGCTATTTAATGGTTGGAACTTATAAATACTCCACCAAATGAATTTGAATGCAAGAGAATAGCATTTAATTATGGTCAAACTCTTATAATTTGATTTCTTGACTCCTTATCTCATTTATTATTTATACTTTAAATTGTTAAAAATTTAATGTTAGCCTTAAACATTTAGGATTAGGTTTAGTGTTAAGAAAAACTCTTATTAGGTTTAAGTATGAGCCTTAGGAAAACACTTGTAGAGGTTGTGTGTGAGCCTTAGTAAAACACATTATTGTAAGTTAGGTGTAAGCTTGCAAAACACCTTTGTGAGTTAGTGAGATACCAAATTGGAGAATTGGGGAGTGGATGTAGGACTGGTTAATACCCAAACCATTATAAATTTGCTTGTGTTCATTCTTCTCCTACTCCTTCTCTAAACTTTAAATCACTTATATTCCTTCTAAAACTTAAATTTTCCATCAATTCAATCCTCTTTCTTAGTGTACAAGGGCCGACGAGTGGTATCAAAGCTGAAGTCTCATTTCTTTTCTTAATTGCTTGAGAAAAGATCATGGCATAAGAAGGAATCCATTATCACCTTAAGCCATTCTTTAATGGGTCCGACCATACTCATTGGAAGTATAAAATGGAGATCTATCTTAATAGTGATGTGGTGGATCTTTGGATGTTGTTGAAAAGGAGTGGAAGCCACCCACTAGAGTAGTGGATGGTAGTAAAGAATTACTTCCAATAGAAGAATAGGTTAAGGCTTATAAGAAGGTAAATGGCAAGAATGAGAGAGTAATGGAAATCCTTTTGAGTTCTACCTTAAGGGAACAATATAGGAGAGTTCAACATTGCCACACCACTCATATAATATGGAAAGCTCTAGAGAACTACCATAAAGGCATAACTATAGTGAAGTCAAGTATATTAGAGATGTATATGACTGAAAGGGAGCTTTTCATGATGAAGGAGAATAAAACCATCTTGATATGACAAATAGACTCTTTGCTATTATCAACAATATGAAGAAGTATGAACGAATACTTAACAATCATGAGGTAAACACCAAAATACTCAAGATACTTCCCCTAGAAAAATTTAGGGCAAGGGTGTGTAGTATATAAGAATCTAATGAAAAGATTATAAAAATACCAATTGATGTTCTCATTGGGAAACTTCCTACCCATGAGATGGTGATTAAAAAGGATGAAGAAATAAAGACGTTGAGAGCTCAAGAAGAAAAATAAGAGAAAAAGACATTTGCCCTCAAGTCTTCTAGCAAAGATAAAGAAGTAGAAGAAAGTTTGAGTGAAAGTGAGAAAAAGGATGAAGAGCTTGCCATGCTTTCTAGGAGGACTAAGGGCTCATGAAGAGGAGAAAGAAAGAACAAACCTAGAGAAGACATCGTCCAACTTTAAAAAGAAAAAGAATAATGTAACTTACTTTGAATGTGGGAAGCAAATACACAACAAATATGATTTTCCTAAGCTAAAGAAGAAAAAGAAATGGGATAAGAAGAAGAAAAATAGGTTCAAACCAACTTAGGACAATGATTCAAGTGAAGATGATAAGGATACAGAGATTGCCAACTTTTGCTTCAGGCATAAAAAGACTCCTCCAATGAGGTAAGTACTCCATCTTAATCTTGTGATGGTTTTAAGTCATATAAGGATAAGGATGATGAGCTACTTAAAGCCATGTCCTTGAGATGTGATAAATATAAGTAAAAAATGAAAGTTAACAATAAAAAATGATCTAAACTAGATAATGATTTTAAAAGTTTAAATGATCTTATTTGTAGTTTGAGAACCTTTAATAAGGATCTCAAGAAAGCTTTAGAACAAATTTCTCAAACTCCATCCTTTATTGATTTCCTAAAAAAAAAGAAAATGATTTTTTAAAAATGAAGTGATTGAGTTGAGAAATTTCATCTCAAAGTTTCATAAAAGAGAAAGAAGCTTTAGATAGACTCATTGTATCTTAAAGACCCCTTTTTATGAGACATGGTATTAGGCTCTTATTCATTTACATCCTCTCCTCCCATCTTTATTAGAGCTTTTACTCCTCAAACCTCTAGCATATAGGTGATTAGGAAGAAAAATGCTTCCAAAGGCAAAGGAAAGACACTTGTAAGCATCAAATTTTGGACCTTTGGATGCAAAGCCCGATGACGAAAATCATTGAATCTATTCCCCTAATGGAAAAGGAATTACCAAAGAAAGAGATGAAAGGCCCTAGGATACCTTAGAGAAGTCCAAAACTAAACCCAAGATTAAGCCCAACACTAAGCCTAAAACTGAGCTCAAAATCACCTGTTATGATTGATGAGTTGTACAACCCATCAAGTAGGGTTGTATAGCCCACCAAGCTTGGTTATGCATCCTAGTACAGGGTTGTATAGCTCATCCTAGAACCTTAACCTTCAAAATCTTTTAGAACTAGCCCACATTAATCCCAGTGTTTTACAACCCTGACAAATGGATGAACAACCCATTTTTGGCTATACAGCTTACATGCAAATACTAATTCTAGGAGATTCATCTACCTCGATATGCTTAGACACATTTAGGGTGCAACTAAAACTATTACAAGGTTTGGTGTGCTTACCCAACACTTATAAATACCCCCTCTCATTTGAATAGGGAGAGGCTTAGAAACCCTAAGATTACTCTACCAAAATTACTTCTCAATGCATATTTAACATAGAAATGTAAAACCCTAACCTACTATAATCACTCCAAAGGTAGAACTAGACCTAATCTTTTCATTTTTATGTGTTTCATAAGCATTTTAGAGGATATTAGACTCATTATGTGCCTTTGAGGGCAAGGATATCATTAGAAAGTATCTAGGACTTCCCCAACTCCCTCTTCTTCTTCTTCTTATTCCCTTTCTTTCTTGTTTTGTTTTCTAAAATCTAGAAAATAAGGGTTAGACAGCCTTCAAGGTAGGTTATACATCCTAAGAGTGAAACAGGGAAAGGTGAAAGTGGGGAAGGGCCCCCCACTCCCTGCCCCACCCATATATATTTTTCCTGCCCCTACCCCTACTACGTTATACGAGGCCAAATTCCCCTCTACCTTCATCGTCATGGGGAATCCCCACTCGTCATTCTAAATTCTCCATAGGGATTCCCCATGAGGATTTCCTACAGAGATTCCACATTTTTTTAATAGAATGTTTTTCTTCTATTGTAATATGAAAATTTAAAAGTAATGTTTGATTTAAAATTCATATAGTATTAGCAAATATTAATGTTTAAATATCATATTACATATGAAATGACATATATGTATAAGAAGTTAGTAAATTATAAATATAATAGATAATGGTAAACTAATAATTATATAATCAAGTCCTTATGGGGTTTGGGTCTGGGGTCCCCATGGGCAAAGGACTATAATCTACATCCCCACCCCGTCTCCATTGCTGGTGACAAATCTACCTCTACCCCTACCTCCACGAGGATGAAAAATAGGGAATCCCTGCCTAAGGTGGATCCTAGTGGGGAACGAGGATTCCCTTCCCAATTTCCATCCTTACTACAACCTCTAATCTAGGCTATGCAACCCAATTTACTTGGAAGATAGTTTTTTACAAAGTTTATTTTCTTTTCCTCTTTCAGATTTCTTTCTTTTAAAATCACTTTTTTTTTATGATATTTTATGACTCCAGTGGCAAAATAGGGTGAGGTTTGATGACCTAGGACCCTTATACATTTTAAAAATGAAGTCTTAGCTATGTTTCATATGATTTTTATTCCTTATCATACCAAAAAGCCCTTGGGATCTTTATTTGATTTCAAAGAGATGTTTTAATTCTATTTTAATCATATTAAGGCCATGATCAAGTGAAGAACCTAAGGTTTCATTGACCTTGAGAGCTCGCTTGTATTGGTAGTTTAAGTGTTAACCATGTGAATAGTATTTTGGTTCTTTAATCCCCCTCCTTGATTTGGCATTCTAACTACTACAATAGTTATGTTGTGGATGTTTTGGCTCTTTGTGAATAATATGAAAAAGGGTTCATCAACCTTAGGATCTCATTTGCGTGAATCTTTGCCTTAGGCCATTCAATATTCTTTATGTATGTTTTACATTGCATATTTATCCCTTTGATTGTCATGACTCATGCATTTTGATAAAGTTTCATACTGATTTGTGATGTTAGGATGGGTTACCATGGACATTAGATGTATGTTTAGGGACCTTGACTTTAAAGATGTGGTAATATGGTTATAAGGTACTTCATTTGCTTCCTTTAGTTTCTTTCATTTGTTTTTTTTCATCATTTACTTACTAATTTCTTCTCTTCTTTTGAGTGTAGGTGTTTTATTTAAGTTAGACTATAAGTTTGTCTTAACGATCACTCCATGTGTTTATGAATGATGGATGTATGCATATCTACCCTTATGCCGGGAATGTATAATCCCCATCCCTTTTTTATGATGTATGTGATGGATGGATGTATTGATATGCATGATGAACCCTATGACAATGATGTACGACCCCTCTCCCTTATAGATTGATATAATGATTTTGTTATCTCAATTACACTATATGTATGCTTAGGATGTTTAATTAGACTAATTAATAACTCATCTAAAATATTAAAAGTGAACCAAAGATGACTGAAGGCTGGATCCCGATATTCTAGCAATTTGGGGGTACCTAACCTCTTCCCCAAGCTATGATGAAGTAAAGATAGAATAGGCCTTTTAATTGACTTAGATTAGGTTCAAATTTTGCCTTCCCCAGATTCTTGTTCCAACTAAAATCGAGTGGTGACTTCACATTTCCTAAGGATGGTACCAATGTATTGTTTCATATTTAGTCCCCCGATGACCATCCTTTTGGATTTGTGGCTTTAAACAACATAAGGCCAAAAAGGATCCTCCTTGACCCAAGTGTGTGCCACATCTTGGTGTCATTATTAATGTAAATATCCTTATCCCCTTGATCCCCTGTTGATCAATAAAGGAATGGAGTTGCAAGCAAGATTCTACTTATTCAAGCAAAATCCCAAAGCACTCATAATGGTGACTTTACTAGGGACTCGAAATTGATTTTGCATTCAAAATTTACTTCACTTCTAATATTTTAAACTTGTTATTGATTTAGTCCCTTGCATTCATGTAGACTTCACACTTCACCATAAGTACTAAGTTACCCTTAAACAAACCGATGGTTCTTTAAGCTTGAGACTTAAGCTTAATTTGGGCTTAAGAGATTGGGAGGAGGATTGATCGCTTATAAGCCTAGTATGTTTGGATATATCAAATGGGAGATCATGGCAACTGCCCCTGAGCTTATAAGAGCCATCAATTATAACAATCCTTTTACCCACTAGGCACATGTAAGAGTCAATAATGCCTTGGAATAGGTACCCCACTTATTTTCATTTCATCAAAGAAGAGTTGGAATTCTCAAAGAACATGGCTAGGCATCCCAATGTACAAACAAATGCTATTCTATTATCCTACAATGTAAGTATCCCTTATATGTAAATACTTTTACCCCATTTCTTACTTTGTAAAGGATTCTATGTAAATATCCCTTTCATTTTAAGGGATTCTTACATGTTCCATATGATTAATGTAAAAAGTTTCTATTTCATTAGATCATTTGTATATGTATTCCTTTGAGACTGACTTTCCTAGATCTAACGTGATCGCACGCATTCTCTGCCCCTCTGTTGGTAAGAATGGGACCTTACCTAAGAAAGAGTCATTATACCTCATTTGTGGGAGGAATAAGGTTGGAAGGATCTTTTGTAAAGTGACTTATGAATATCATGCATATATGCATCAATTACTTACTCGTACATTATACTAGTAACCCTTATCTTGTAGCTATCATAGTTCCATCCAAAACTTCATAAAAGATAAGAGGCAAGTAACTTGTCAGGAAAAGTAAGACACCAAGTCCAAGCTTAAAGGTTGACCTAATCATAAAGCCAAACATACCACATAAAGTTTTGGAAAGGTTAATGGCCAACTTTAATTATAAGATGGAGGAAAGGATTACTAAGGAGGTGAACAAGAGGGTTAGTGAGATTCTGAGCAAGGGCAACATATTTGCCAATAAAATTGACAAGGGAAAAGCACCCATAGAAACCCCATAGCCTATGGTGATTGATGATGACCTATTTGAGATGAAAAAGTATCATGATAATAAGCTTGCCAAAGAAGTAAGATGCATTACTATTGTCCCAGACAAATCTATAGAGACTGAGAAGAAGAACACTCGAACTTAATGACTTTGCCAAACAAGTAGAAAAGATACAAAAAGTTTTGGGTACTAAAGGTCTAGAGAAAGGAACAGATATTGAGGAACTACTAGTTCATAAACATGAAAAACTTCCAGCTAACTTTTGTATGCCTGAGCTTTCTAAATTTAAAAGGATTTAGGATGCTAAGAACCATGTCCATTTATATGTGTTAGTCTTGAAGACATCAATGGTTTTGACAAACACTATGTTAGGACACTATGTTAGAAATCTTTGAATTGTCATTGAAGGGGTTTGCAAAGACATGGTATTTCAACCAACTGAAGACTATAAAAGCATATTAGAAGAAACTAATAGAATCTTTTAAGAGGCATTATGCTTGTAATTCGGCCCTATAGATCACACTATAAGACCTAGAGTCTTTGAAGTATAAAATTAGTGAAAGCTTCGATAACTACATCAAGAGATAAAAGAACATGGCCTCAAAGGCAACCATGAGGCCTATAAAGAGAGAGAACAAGTCTGAACGATCATCAAGAGGGCTCTACCTAGTATTGGCACTGGGATTAGGGGAATGTTGGTTAGGAACTTTGAGGATCTTTGAAAGGTAATTCTGTAAGCTGAGGAGTTAGAATCTAAATCAAGGAAGTAATATGAAGGAAGAAGAAACACCCTATCTCAACTTTAGGTTGAGGGAAAACAAAATGACTAATGTCAATGTAGTAAGGACAATGAGATAATTTACTAATTTAGGGATGCTTTTATCCAAAGCATTTAAGAGAATGTAGAAAAAGGGAGCACTGAAGCCTCTAGCACCAAAATCGTCTCCCAATCCATTGCCTAAAGGATATGATGTCAATGTATATTATGCTTTTCGTCAACATTGATGATTGTTATAGACAATGGCATAAGATTTAAGTTCTCATTAACAATAAAACAATTGTTCCATTAAGCTCTAGAAGGCCTAGCATCCATAGAAACCCTCTCCTAAACTATCATAACGTTCCTTCCCCAAGTCAAGGGACATTTATGATAGATTTTAAGATTGTTGAAGAAGTTTTAATTACCATAATTGAGGAGTTCATGAGGAAGGCTTTACTTGTTTACACATTAATCCCTATAAAAACTCAGATAGGGAGACAGAAGAGATATGAAGGAAGAGAATGATCCAGTTATGGGAGGAGAGTCATGGAGAGAAAGAAGCTGAGCAAGTAACCCATGTGACCCATCGTAGGAAGTACTACCATGATAAGGAAGCCCTCAAGGACCAAGATGGGTTAAGAAAATGACAAATGAACTCATTATGAAGGAAAAGGAGGACAATAATCATATTGTGAAATAGTTAAAGAAGATGCCTACTTAGATTAATGTGTGGGAGTTAATTATTACCTCTTAAGAACATAAAAGGGCTATGGTAAAAGCTTTGTCCAACCTTATCATTTCCAGCAAAGCTATTTTAAAGGATGTTGTTGCATTAATGACTCATAAGGTAAAATCACTTTATTAGGTGAGGCTCTACCACTAGAAGGAAGGTATCATAATCTGGCCTTATTGATTCGAGTTGAGGTAAAAGGAAAGCGTACTAATTGCGTAATGGTAAATGATAGATCTAGGATTAACATTTGCCCATTAAAGTTATTACGCAAGTTTGGATTATTGAAGAAAGATTTGAAAACTTTGATAGTGTCATTTGGGCCTATGATGATAATCGAAGGCCAGCTTCAAATGTATTTAAAACTTTGGTAAAAATAGGCATAGTAGAGATAATGGTGGAATTCACAGTTTTGGACATCCCAAACACCTTTTCACTTTTATTGGGAAGACCATGGTATCATCCTCTTAGTGGTGTGCCTTTTACTATTCACTAAAAGGTTAAGATTCCTTACAAATGAGAGATTATAATCATTTGTGTAGAGATTGGAGAAATTATATCAACCTTGGTTGCTAGAGTCACTAATAAGTGGGTCAATCCTAAAGTGATGGGATTATGAAAAATACGAACTTTCTAAAAAGATAAGGGTTAGTGAAGAGTTAAACTAATATATTAGAATTTCCATACATTTCCACTTAAACTATGAGGAAAGGATTAGGCTATCACGATGAAAGGTCAAAACTAAAAGTGAGGGACTTGTAAGGACCATTGTCAAATTTCTTTATGAAAGAAAGGAAAACATCAAAAAAGTTAAGCAAAAAGTCCTTGAGAATGAGAAGTTGTTAGGCAAAGATATAGATGAACTTAAGAAGGCCTTCTTCCAGATGGATATTAATGAGCTGGGATATGAAAATTATTAGGATTCATCAAAAGAAAAAGACATTAAAGAGAATAGAAAGAAGAAATTGAAACAAATTACAAAGACAAAGGATGATCAAGAATCAGGTTTGCCTATGGTTCTCTATGGGTCATAGTCTATATGGTTGTGGAATGATAAGAAAAGGGACACTGATGAACAAATAGAGTAATATTTTTTGGATCAAAAATTTTAGGCTATTAGAGAAGATCACGTGAATGTGGGGTTAAAGGATATTGAGAGCATGATTGGGAACTCTATTGAGAAAGTGGGTGGCGAGGAAATATAATGTCTTATGGTGGAGATTAAGCAAACTAAGATAGAAAGTGCAACTCTTTGGGCAGATTTTTTGAAGATTGAGTTGTCAGAATATCAAATGAAGCAAAGTTTTGAGGGGTCGTCAAAGTTGTCACAAGAATGAAAGATGGGACATGAGATGAGAATGGAAAAAAATATTACATATGATGAAAACATGAGCATTCTCACTAGTAAGGAGAAGAATGTGGAGAAAATATAGGAAGATGAGGCTCTTACCACTCCTCCAGAGGAAGTTGTCTTCCTAAATTCTACTAATGTTCTTATTCAAGTTTGTTTAAAGATGAAGATGTATTTCTTTCTAAGTTTAAGGCAATGAATGATAAATTTGCTTATTTTTGTGATGCATTTCTTGATGGTAGTGTGCATAGCATGCATCATTTTCATTTGTATATTTAACCTTAATTTTGTGCATACAACTACCTTTAATCTTGGCACACAGGAAAATCCAAAGATCTTGCTCATTGCCAATGATGTCACACAAAAGGAGCGAAGGAAGTTTGGACAACTGCTCAGGAAATATCAAAGGGTTTTGCCTAGACATAGAAAGACATGCTAGGATTTCACAGGCAAATTTCAAACACATAATTCTGACTTATCCATATATAAAACCAGTAAAGTAAAAACTTCAAAGAATAAGACCTGAATGAGCCTAGTTGGTCAAGGAAGAAGTAGTAAAGTAATTGAATGTCAAGTTCTTGGAGGTAATAGATTATCCTAAATGATTAGCAAATATAATGTCGATATCGAAAAAGGATGAAAGAATAAGGATGTGTGTCAATTATAGGGATCTGAATAAGGCATGTTGAAAGGATAATTTTCCTTTGCCATATATAGATGTACTAGTTGATAGTATCGCAACTTGTGTTATGTATTTCTTTATGGATGGATTCTCTAGGTATAAGCAGATTCTCACAGCTATTACGAATAAGATGAAGATAGCTTTTATCATAGAATAGGGGACATATTATTATAAGGTGATGTCATTTAAGTTAAAGAATGCGGGAGTAACATACCAATGAATGGCAACTACCCTATTGCATAACTTGATCCATAAAAAGGTGGAAGCATATGTGGATGACATGATGGTATAGTTGAAAATAAGAGAAGGGCATTTTTAAGCTTTGAAAAAGTTTCTAAAAAAAGTTGATTAGTATAACTTAAGGTTAAATTCAAAGAAATGTGTGTTTGGTGCCACCTTTAGTAAGCTATTAGGACAGTGGCCAATAAGAAGGGAATCAAAGTGTATCCAAATAAGGTAAAGGCAATTTAAGATATTCCTATACCTAAGACAAAGAATTTGAGGTTTTTTAAGTCACTTGTAGTACATTAGCTGATTCATAACAAGACTAACTCTCATTTGTATGTTAATCTTTAAGTTATTAAGGAAGGATAAGTCAGTGAAGTGGAATGAACAATGCCAAAAGATCTTTGAGAGATAAAAGAACATCTAACTAACCTGCCATATTGAAGCAACCAAAGCTTAGAAAACCCTTAACTTTGTATCAAATAGTATAAGACAGTTTTGTAGGTGCAATGCTAGCTTAAGAAGATGAAACATGGAATGAAAATGCAGTGTACTATCTTAGTAAGAAGTTACTGTCTTGTGAAGTGAACTATAACTCGGTAGAGAAGACTTATTTGGTACTCGTATGGGCAACGAAGAAACTGAGGCATTACTTTCAGTCATATTCCATGGAGGTGGTTTCAAAGCTTGATCCAATAAAATACCTTTATGATGCCCTTTCCTAGTAAAATGGTTAAATCTATTGACTGAGTTTGACATAAAACGTGGCTAATAAGGTGATCAAAGAGCGGGTAAGTTTAGAGTTGTGCAACAACCTCTTAAAGAAGGGGAATCTAAGCTTCCCCAATTCCTAGATGAAGGGTTAAGAGCATTTGAGCCTCAAAGATAAAGAGTATACTTCGATGGAGCTATAAATAAGAAAGGGGCAGGTGTAGGAGTAATGTTGATCTCGCCAGAAGGAGAGCTTTTCCGTATAGCTAAGAAGTTGAACCATAAGGTGACCAATAATATGGATGAATATGAAGCTTGTAATCTAAGGCTTGAACACTTGAAGCAAATAAGGGTTAGGACAATAGAGGTGTTTGGGGACTTATTAGTAGTCATTTTGCAAGTAATGGATGAATGGGAACTGAAAGAAAAATGTTTAGGCTCGTATTTAAAACTTGTAAAATGATTTGTACAAAATTTTTAAGGAGTTACATTTCATCATCTATTGAGGGAAGAAAATGCAATGGCTGACTCGTTAGCCACTATGGTCTATGTTTGGGATAGACCAGAGGTGATGCCCATGAAACTGCTTATCACGATCCGGTTTGGGGCACCATGTTATATGGATGGAAGAGTAATGCATGTGTTAGTGGAGAATCACCCCTCATATTTTGACATGAAAAGGTATTTGAAAAATGACAAATATCTTGAAGAGGTTGAGAAGAAGGATAAAGATGTAATATGAAGGTTGTCTTCAAAGTTTTGGTTTGTGATAGAGTAATGTATAAAAGGATGCTCGATGGAGTCCATTTGTGATGTTTAGCTAAGGAAGAGACTAGTAGAGTCGAGGAGTTAATGCATGTAGGAGTTTATGGTCCTAACATGAATGGTAGAATGTTGGCAAAGAAAACTATGAGATTAAGATACTATTGGATGACTATAAAGCATGATTGTATTTAGAAGGTTCAGACTTGTCATGAATGTCAAGTTCACCATAGCCTCAGTCATTTACCACTAATTGAGTTGTAGAATTTGAACTCACCTTAGGCATTTGCAGCATGGGTCATTGATGTAATTGAAAAGATTAGGCTAATTTCTATAAAGGGGCATAGATACATCATTATGTTAGTTACTTTTCAAAATGGGTAAAGGCGAAAGCTTATAGTAAGCTTGGGGCAAAATAGATGGAACGATTCATTAAGAAAAACCTTATTTGTAACTACGGTGTGCCACACCATGTTATTATAGATAATGGTGTTCATTTTCAAGCAGATGTCAAGGTTTTGCTTGGAAAAGTAGTCCACCATAAGTCATCACCTTATAAGTCACAGGCCAACGGAGTAGTGGAAGCAATAAATAAGAATGTCAAAAACATCCTCACTAAGATGGTTGAAACGTGTAAATATTAGTTTGATACCCTTCAACTTATAAGGTTATCGGACAATGGCACAAACATTGAATGGGATGATGTCATACTCTTTGGTATATGGGATGGAGACAGTGCTACCTATCGAGCAAAAAGTGAAGTCATTACAAATACTAGTTGAATCTGACATCACTGAGTACCAATAGGTAAGAAGTAAATTTAAACAACTTACTCTACTAGTGAAAAAAGATTAAAGGCCTTGTATCACATTCAATTATATCAAGCTAGAATGGCTTAGGCATTTTACAAAAAGGTTAAACGAAGGATGATAAAGGTCGGTGATCTGATGCTAAAGGCAATCTGGCCACAAACTCAGGATTTTTGAGGAAAATTTAGGCCAAATTGGGAAGCCTCTATATGGTCAAATAGATATACTTAGGTGGTGTGGTAAAACTAGCAAATATGGATGGAAATGAATTCATCGAGCCAGTGAACTTAGACCAGTAGAAGAATTATTTTGTGTGAGGTGTGAGAAAAGTAAAATAGTCTGTTGAATCGAAAACCTGAAAGAGCAGCTAGGCAAAAATTAAGGCATAATAATTTTAAGAAAGGAAAAGAAAAAAAAAAAAAGAAAAGCTCACTAAGTTGAAAAATCAAAAAGGCGGCCGAGGAAAAATTAGAACATGAAAAAATATATAATAATAATTAAATTTAAGCAAAAATTAAGAAACTGTGATCGACCATTAGGCGACAATGAAAAAGACAAGGATGAATGAGCAAAAGGCTAGCAAGACAAAGGCACTAAGCAAGACAGTTGGATGATCTAATGTGACAACATTAAAAGCAGAAATTATACACTTAATTAACATTTAAGGTGCAAATTGAAAATGATTTGTGTTAAGCATAATATCATATGGAAGTACATTTGCATAATTAAAATGAATTAGTCAAACATGTTTTTGAGTTAGAAGTAACTATAAAACAATATTTTTTCTATGAAAGATCATTTGTCTACTATTTACTAATGTGATGCTTATAACTCTAAATGTTGCGCAACCATGCCACGTAGTCTGTACATTGTCAGGCTGAAAGTCTCGACCAATGTAGAAGTCATAGATGTGGCGGTTGGTCCATATAGCCTCAACTCTATCCAAGAAGTGCTGAAAACGCATACAGGCTGGATCATAAAATGAAGGGAGGAACTGAGGAGCACTGAACTAGCAGTGCATATAGGCTAGATCATAAAATGTGCTTGAAACCAAGGTAGGAAGAATGACGCAATCCCTATAAGTCCTCAAAGTAACACAAGACAGATTCAACCACAGCCAACTGCAATGAATGTCAGTGATAGTGATACGTGACATCCACTCATCCTACTTTACCTAAGTAGTAGTCAGCCTCGTCAAGTGATGATTTGAATGATGTTGTAGGTAGTAAAGCCTCACATTCATGGCCAGAGCAGCCAATAATGCCAACTTCTCTTGTAGCCATATCTAAAAAAAGAAAAAAAAAGTTTAAAGAAATAAAATAAAAAATAAAAATAAAAATAAAAATATGCTCGTTAGGTTTAAAACCTGAAATGGTGACCTAAGCAAAAAGGAGCAAGTCGCTAGATTGAAAACCCGCAAGGGTGGTTTAGGCAAAAGTTAAAGCAATAAATTTTTTTTTAAAAAAAAATAGAGAAAAGAACTAATCAAGAATCCTAATAAAATATGTTGCAAGATGAAGTTCTTACATGAAGCAACAGCTGGCTCCTCGAGAAAGAATCGCTAACAGTAATTACTATTCTATCAAGTCCCATAATTATCTTGCATAAGATTTTAAAATAGGGTTCTGTTGGCCCTTGGCACCAAGAAGGGGGGATTGAATTGGTGTATGAAAATTTCTAAAAACAAACAAGTGAGGAGGAAAAATGAGAAGATTGAGACAAGCAATTTATAGTGGTTCGGATATTAACCAACCCTACGTCCACTCCCCAATTCACCAATCAGGTATTTCACTCAATCACTGGTGTTTTACAAGCTTACACTCAACTTAGTGTTTAGGCTCACACCAAACCTTACAACTTGTGTTTTACAGGCTCGCACAAAAACCTTTTACAAGTGTTTTCAAGGCTCATACTCAAACCTATCACAACTGTTTTTAAGGCTCATACTAAACCTATCTCGATGTGTTTTACAAGCTCACACAACAACCTTACAATATGGTGTTTTATGCTCACACCTAATAATTAACAATCTTATAAAGAAAATTGAAAGAAATGAGTAGCAAAGATTGAGAGCTTTTTCGCTTGATAATGAATTTCTTTTTCTTGTCATTTATTAATGTTTGGTGGAGTATTTATACCCAAATTCCACCAAAGAGACTAACGACTAGTTTAACGGCTAGTCCAACAGCTAGTCCATGTGTCAGCTTCCCATTGGTGATTTTCAATTTTCCTTACAAAAGTCAAAAGTTGTGGCTTTGTGTCTAACAGCTAGTTTATGAGGCAATTTTTCATTAGTGCTTCAGGAAAATATAGTCATTGTGTTTCTTCAGCTAGCATAAGTTGCAGTCACAATTTTCATTATATAGACCGCGATCCTAACCGCGAAACTGCCTGCTAAATTGTGCAATTTTCACTGCTCAAATCGCGGTTGCTATCAACATATAGCCTTCACAATTTTTGACTTCCAACGGCTTCCTAGAACACTTGTCAAGTTTTGATTATGGACTTCTTTCCCTTTCGAAGCTTTTTTGTAATTCGCGGTCACAACTCCGACGAGACACATACCGTGAATTTGTCTGTCATTTTTGGTTTGCTTCATTTTGCTTGTTCACGGCAGAGAATGACTCCACAATTTAGTCTGTCTAATTTTTAGCAAGTCTTCTCAAAAGTCGTGATTGCGAATCCTTGATTGAGATCGCAAGTCACTTTGGAGTTAGAGAGATTTTCTTCCAACTTAACTTGAGAGACTTATTTTTCTGCAAAATCAACACTTAGTAAAAACATTAGTAATGATCAATCTCCTTTGTCATGATCAAAAGAGGTTATAGACTTAGGATTAACCATCCTAGTCTAACAATCTCCCCTTTTTTTATTTTGATAACCTAGATTGATCCAAAATGAAGAATAAATATAAAACATTAAAATTGAATACTACTTATAGGATTTTGATGATCATTTTTAGCAAAAGATAAAAAATTTCTAAGTTCCAAAAATCCTAAGTGTCAAATTGACTTAAGTTCCTCTAAGTTGCTCTATGTTGCTCCCCTTTAACTTATGCATCTTAGGATGATAAATTTCACTAATCTCTCCCCCTATTACTTATCTCTCCCTCTTTATCTTTCTTTCTTTGTATCTCTCGATCTCTCCCCCTTTGGCAAAATCGAGAAGGTTAGATAACATAAAAGGAAATATAAACAAGCATAAGTATTAAAGGAGAAAATAATAAAGATTAAACAAATAGATGCTTAAGACAAATGCTTTGAAAAAGAAACAGATAAAACACGTAGGATCACATTTTTTGTTTTCAAAAAGAAAAGAAAAACAAAGTTCAAAGAGAACCCTAATGTCTAAAAAGTTAGAAATTTGTTGTCATCTCCGGAAGAGTCTTCCACTTGCTCTTGGAGACCTATTTCAGCCTCTAGTTGATTTCTTGAGAGCCAATTGAGAGGTTGAGAGAATTTTGATAGTTGGATGTTTGAGTTGTGAAGAAAACACTATTTGAGGGAGTATATATAACCTTTGAAGAGGCATCCAATGGTTATAAACGGCTAGAAATTGATTTAATAGAGGGTTGGAAACGGTTGGCAATCAAATCTCATAAATGTAAGCCGGTTATTCTAATTTGCATCTGTGATTTCATAGTCACGACTGCGAATTCCAAAAAATGTGAATAACGGACAAATTTTCCTTGGGAATACGCGCTCCAACGGTCAAAAATTTGAAAATCTGACAAAATTGAAGGTGGAGATTAAATTTCACAACAGCGAATTGACGTTTGTCAGCCAGGTGAGTTTGTCTTCTAATTCGCGACCTTGAACAAGAAATAACGACCGCAAATTATAAGTCAGCGAGGATAAGGATAAAATTTCAAAGATTTGTGATCCACATTAATATCTTGATGTCTAATTTATACAATTTGTCATATAAATTCACAATTGCCATCCAAACTTAAGACATCTCTACTCAAATATGATAATCATATAATAATTATTCATTCATATAAAAACAAATATCATCAATCAAAGCAAATATTTGTAAGATCAAGATTTTCACTTTAGGGAATTTCCATCAAACATTCTTAATTCTCTCTTAATGAAGTTTAGCCTTTCTTCATTGAGAGGTTTAGTGAAAATGTCTGCAAGTTGATGATTTGTGTCAATGAATTCCAACATAACATCTTCTTTTTGGACATGATCTCTAAGAAAGTGATGCATAATATCAATATGCTTACTTCTAGAGTGTTGGATGGGGTTCCTAGAGAGATTAATAGCACTTGTATTATCACAATTGATATGAATGTGATCTATAGCTTTGCCAAAGTCCTTCAATTGTTGTTTCATCTAGAGAACTTGGGTGCAACAACAACCGACAGCCACATACTCAGCTTCTACAATGGATAAGGCAATTGATACTTGCTTCTTACTAAACCAAAAGACTAGATATTCTCCTCTAAATTGGCAAGTCCCCGAAGTGCTTTTTCTATCTAAAAGACTACCTGCGTAATTTGCATTCGAATACCCTACTAGGCTATAAGATGTGTTCCTAGGCTACTATAGTCCTAAGTGAATTGTGTCACGCAAGTATTTGAAAATTCTCTTCATAGCATTCAAGTGAGATTCCCTAGGAGAGGATTGAACCTAGCACACATGCAAACACTAAACATTATATCTGGCATAGAAGCAGTAAGATAGAGTAGAGATTTGATCATACCTCGATATCTCTTTTTATCTACCGTCTTACCGGATTCGTCCTTGTCAAGTTTGATGGTACTACTCATTGGTGTTCTAGCTTTCTTGTATCCTTTCATGCCAAACTTCTTGAGCATTTTCCTTGTGTATTTGGCTTGGTTGATGAAGATCCCTTCTTTGGATTGCTTGATTTATAGACCGAGAAATAATTTAAGCTCTCCCATCATGCTCATTTTGAATTCTCTAGTCATACACTTAGCAAATTTCTCACAAAGAGATTCATTAATAGCACCAAAGATAATATCATCAACATAGATTTGGACAATTAAAGTGTCATGCTTGTGCTTTTTCATAAATAGTGTGGTGTCAACCTTCCCTTTCTCAAAATCATTTTGCAAGATAAATAAACTAAGCCTTTCATACCAAGCTCTTGGAGCTTGCTTTAAACCATACAAGGCTTTGTTTAGTTTGAAAACATGGTTTGGAAAACAATGTGACTCAAAATCAGGAGGTTGTTTAACATAAACTTCCTCCTCAATGATACCATTTAAGAAAGCACTCTTTACATCCATTTGAAAAAGCTTAAAATTCATATGACATGCAAATGCTAGAAGAATCCTAATGGCCTCTAACTTTGCTACGGGAGCAAAAGTTTCATCATAGTCAATGCCTTCCTCTTAGTTGTACCCTTTGGCAATCGATCTAGCCTTGTTTCTTATGATGGCCCCTAGCTCATCTAACTTGTCCCTAAACACCCACTTACAACCTATAATTGGGTGTTCCTTAGGCCTTGGGACAAGTTCCCATACCTTGTTTCTCTCAACTTGGTTGAGTTCTTCTTACATAACAAGTACCCAACTCTCATTATCAAAAGCCTCATCAATTGATTTTGGCTCAATTTGAGAAACAAAAGCAAGATTATTATCTAAATGATGAAATTGAGATCTAGTACTTACACCCTTTGAAGTATCACCAATGATCAAGTCTTTAGGATGATACTTGGAGAATCTCCAATCTTTTGGTAGTTCTTGTCTTAGTTCTTCTTCTTGTTGATGTTGATGATCTTCATCCACTTTTGAAGAGTGATCTTCACCTTTTCTTGTAGGATCTTCCAAGCCCATCTTTTCAAGTTCACCTATAAGATCATCAACAAAAGTACCTTTCCTAAGATCAAGCTTACTAGATTCATCAAATACAATATTCATAGACTCTTCAACTACCATAGTACTCTTAATAAAGACCCTATAAGCTTTGCTACTAGTGGAATAACCTAAGAAGATTCCTTCATTGGTTTTTGAATCAAATTTCCCAAGATTATCCTTGGTGTTCAAAATGTAGCACTTACATCCAAATACTCTAAGGTATGATATCTTGGATTTTCTACCATTCCATAGCTCATAAGATGTTTTATTGAGAATGGGTCTTTTGAAAACTCTATTTGCAATATAACATGAGGTATTGATGGCTTCAACCCAAAAGTAATTAGTTAATGAATACTCATTGAGCATTGTCCTAGCCATCTCTACCAAAGTCTTATTTTTCCTCTCTACAACACCATTTTGTTGTGGTGTTCTAAGAGTTGAAAAATTGTGAAAAACTTCATTCTCTAAACAATCATTTTCAAAAAATTCATTTTGAAATTCTTTTCCATGGTTACTTCTAATAGAATAAATGAAGTAACCTTTTTCATTTTGAACCCTTTTTGCAAAACTTTTAAAAGCATTAAATGAATCATTCTTATGAGCTAAGAAGGACACTCATTTAAACCTAGAGTAATCATCAACTAAAACTAGTGCATAGTGTTTTCCACCTAGGCTAGCACTTTTAGTAGGTCCT
>CATIWR010151465.1:0-12977 GCA_949677035.1 Omphalea diandra
TGTTGAAACACTTGAGTGAGGTTTTGTGTTAGCCTAGAAAACACTTTGTTGTAAAGTTGTGTGTTAGCCATTAAAACATAAGTTGTAATAAGTTAGGTGTGAGCTTGAAAACACCATTGATTTAGTGAAATACCCAATTGAGTGATTGGGGAGTGGATGTAGGGTTAGTTTTGCCCGAACCACTATAAAATCCTTGTGTCTTCATTGTTCTTTCCTCTTCTCTTCATCTCTATTTTAAAATTTTTATCCACCAATTCAACCCCTCTTCTTGGTGCCTAGGGACAACAATGGTACTTTGTATAATCCAAGACATTGAGAAAAGATTGGAAAGAGCTGATAAAGGCCTTTTAAGAATTCTACACCTATAACTCAAAGATAGAGTTTACTTTGTAAGATCTAATGGTAATAAGGTAAAATAATGGAGAGAATTTTGGGGATTATTTGAAGAGATGGTAGAAGATGGTCGTTAAGATGGGAACAAGGCTGACGAAGTGAAAGTAGGTAAAATGATCATTATGAGAGTCTTACCTATAATTAGCACACACATTTAAGAAATACTAGTGAGGACTTTTGATTATCTAAGAGAATTCAAGGTGCAAGCTGAAGAATTAGAAATGGACACCAAAAGGCAGTATTCAAGAAAAGGAATTATCAATCACAAGGATAGTCAAATGCATACAATAGAAGGCCACTCATGTAAATACGATATGCCATTAGAAGCAATTTACAGATTGGGGTATTCCACCATCTCTACCATTTTACTTTGTAAGTTTGCTCATTCATCTATACTTTTACCTAAAAGGTCAGAACTTTGAAAAAACAAAGTCAATTCTCATGTGGTTAACTTCCTCTAATGGTTCAAACTACTGAATTTATGGATCTAGTTTCATAACCAAAGATTCTAACATAGTTGACTTAATGTTGTACTGAAAAAAAAGGAATTATTCTTATGTTTTGTTGTCCTTGTTTTGCCTATACTAATCCTCTTGCTCTAAGACTTATACTTATTTTCCAAGTTTACAAAGATAATCAAATTTCTCTGTATACATATGTTATTTTCAAATATCATCAAGAGTTCAGACTTTTATGACAATTAATGTTTGTAGTATGGATATCTTCCCTACCCAAGTATGCCTAATGATGTTTTATTGTCCAAACCTCAAGACCCATATAACTATATTAAGAAATATCCATATATAGTAATGACTCAAAATCCTACTATATGAAAGTATCCCTATCACATGAGTTCATTAATAAGTAAAGATAAAAGATAGCTTCCATCCTCTGTCATAATATTATGTATTATATGTGTACTATTTAATTTTATAACAGTATATCTAGCCATCATAGAAAGCATCAATAATAGTTTGTCTTTAAAGTGAAGAATCCTTATAGACACTACCTCATGTTTAATAAAATTGTGTTCCTAAATTCTCCTTTGCTATTATTTACACCATCTATATATTGTTTATATGCCTCTTTAATTTGACTTTGATACTAAATCAATTAATAAATATATATTCAATTATGACTAGTACCACAATATAATCTTATTATGGAGTCACAAAATGCATCTATCTTTTTTGATATATTATTATTTAAGTCAAAGATCATCAGTATGTAATTAATTGATTTTCGATGCATAAGATCTCATTTAAAGGTGAGTGTAACATATACATTAATAAATATTCGGAGAGACATATAGAAACTATAGAAAGAAAAACTTTAGGCAAGGAGAAGCTTTATGTATTAACTCTATAAAATCCCATAAATAAATAATAAATCGATTATTTTGATAACATTTAAAGTTGTGCATTAAATCAATTAAAAAAGCATTAAGTCGATTAAAAAATATACTCATAATTTTTGGTATAAAAAATTACTATTATATTCATCATTATCATATGTTAAATATTATTTCTTCTTTTTTGAATCAAATATGAAACATACATCAATATATATATATATATATATATATATATATATATATATATATATATATATATATATATATATATGAAACATACATCAGTATATATCAAAATTCAAAAAAATAATTTCATTTTTGAAAAAATCATTTTCTTAAAATAATTTAGTTTTTTATTGATTAGAAAAATATTTTTTATCCACTAATTTTTAAGCACACTAAATATCATAAAATAAAAAAATATTTTTTGTAAAATAAATGGGCTAATAAAATATAATTTTTTTTTATTTCAGTTGAGGTGGGTAACAAGTTTGAACAAAATAAAACAGTGTTTTTAAATTGGATCGGAAACTAAGCCAGTCAACTGGTCAGTTTCTTTTTTGCCCAGTTCAATGACATTTTTTTGAAAAAAATATATGAATTGTTACTTTAAAAATATTAAAAAAAACTAGAAAAAATATATAATATAATAAAAGAATGAAAATTATTTTTAAAATTTAAATTTTGAGTAAACTAGTGTAATTTTTTTAAAAAATTTAAATTTTTCAAAAAAATAATATAAATTTAACTTAAACAAGTTTGATCTGATTTTGGTTTTGGCTAATTTTTCTGAGTTTGACCGGTTTTTTAAGATGCTGATGTTCAATATTGAACTGAACCAGAACACTGGCCGGTTTTCTATTTTACCTGTTCAACCGGCCGGTCCGGTCCGGCTGAAAACAATGAAAAAAGGGGAACAGTGTCGGATTCCACAGACAAAAATCCCAAACATGCTTTAGAAAACGACACTGTTAGTTGCATTTTGCCACTCGTTTACCTTTAGGCCAGTGAATGGACACCACGTGTGCGATTTTACTATTCCTTTTTTTTTTTTTGAGAATAGAGATTTAACTTTTCGCCAAAGCGAAACCTATTCAAATTTATAAAATAATCATTTAAAAACCATGTACATTTCCATCTCTCTCTTTCGTTGTTCTCACTCAAAAATTTCGCTGTGAGATATCAGATCCAACGAAAGCGTTTCGAATGTCTCAAAACGCACATTGAATCTATCAATCATTCAATCTAAGCACTCAATTCAGAACCTCTAATCTTAGTTTTGTTCGTAAGTCTCTTTCTTTGATCTCATTTTTCTTTCTCAATTTGGATCCGTTAATCTTAATCTTAATTTAATTCACCAAGGACGCCATTAGCGATTCGACTGTTATTGATGCTGGAAATCCAATTCCTATATAAAAAATGATTAGAAGTGATGATCAAAGTAAATCAACAAACGTTATCCTCTCACTGTTTGTTTTCTCCATTTCACCATAGCTCTTGTCGGAGCTAGTAGTTATCACCGATGTGACTAATCAGTAATCGTTTTTTTTTTAAATTTATTGTATTATTAGTGGAGATCATGGACATGACTTTTCAATGTGACGCATGTTGGTTTCTTCAATTTTCCTTCGTAACTTGGGTTGGGTTTTTTAGCAAGAGCATCAATCAATTTTGTATGGTATTAATGACTTGTGTTTGTGTTTAGTTGACCACCGTTTTAGGGTTTTAACTATTTTTTAGTGTGGGAAATCTTTCCTTCAAGTGATTGTTAGTTAAATTTTATTTTTGTTTGTTTTATTTCTCAAAACTGTTATTGTGAACTGCGATGACATAGCAACTATTACCTTCCCTTTTTCCCCCAATATGTATAGTTTGGTCTTGCAATTCTTTCTCCCGAAAACTTGATCTCGAAATTAGTTCTGTGGTGTTACCGGGTAAAGAAGAGCAAATTAAATTAAGCAGTTTGAAATTGAATTGACTGATTCGTGTAATTGAGTGATCTGATGTTTGTAGAGGAGGACGATGAGTTCATTCATTAGGCAATGGCAACTTAGGAAATATAAAATTGGAGGCTGTGGACAGGCATTTTGGCTGTTGGCAATAGCAGCTTCCCTAGATTTTTTTTTTTGGCTTGATTTTATAATTCAGACAATATGAACTATGGATCTGTTGATTTTGTGGCATCCACATTGTTTTAATTGTAATCATTAGAGGTAGTCTGATTTTACTCATTTGTTTCTTCATTGTTGTTATGGTAATGTAGTCTTTAGGGTTTTTTTTTTTTTTTTTGTTTTTTTGGGGGGGGGGGGTGGGGGGGGGTATCATGTGATTGTATTCTATAATTTCAATTGGTAAGCAGGTTCTTAGCGTGGGCTTGGTGGCGGCAACTGGCATGCTATCTGCCTTTACATCTATGTTTGGAGGGCAAGTGATTGCGCCTGAAAATAGTCCACACTTGAGGAAGTCTGGTAGCCGACCTGTTGTCTTTGATTTTGGTAGAACAAGATTATATAAGCTTTTTTTAGATGTATTCAGTGTCAGTTGTTTTCTTTTTCTGCCCCAGTTATTTATTTATTTATGTGTCTAGTTATGGAGCTACTACTTATGCAATATTTGTCAGTTGGTGAGCAGGGAAATGGTGCAGAGGAAGGTTTATTCCATTCACTGGAGTCGAATGATTTTAAGAGTTCAATTGCACCAATAAGCACCACTGCAATAATGCCATCTCCAATATTGTTATGGAGGTTCAAGGTTTTGTTATCTTTGGCTTTGACATTGCTGTTTGCTGACATTATTGTTTGGTGTGATACCATTATTACCTATTTGTTTCCATAGATAAGGAATAAGGATTGTTTATCGAAGAAAATAATTGTACAGTTTCTGTCTATAACAATTTTTTTTTTTTCTAATTCCCGTTGTTCTGGATGGAAAAAAGATGCACAAGTTCATATATGTTGAGTGACTAGCCATTGTTCTAATTGTGCTAATAATAGATGCCCTAATTATGGTTGGTTGTATTATGATTTGCTGTTCTTTTTTTCTTTTCCCCTGTATCCATCTTATTTGATCGAGAGGAGTTTAATGTCTAGGTACTATTGTTCTTTCTGTGGGGCTTCATTTGCTGCAAGGTGAGTGTATGTTTACTCACTTGTTGTGTAGTGACATCTGAAATACCATTCTATTTATTCTTGTTGTCTGTATTGTTGCTCCCTTCAATGATTACATGTGAAATTACACAGATTGGATGGGATTCAGTCATGAGAATGAGTGTGGATTTGCAAGACCTCTTTCTATATGAGGCATTTTTGTATTACAATCCTCTTCTTCTTGTGGTAAGTAATGGTGTTTTTTTGGATGACCATATAAGATTTATTTGATCTGATTCTTACATCCTTTTTATTATCTAATGAGACATCTGGTCTTCATGTTGTAGACAATGATGGTTTGGCTTTGGGGTGTCAACTTATGGGTTTTTGCCCAGTCTACTGTTAGTTATGCAAAAATTTTTGATCTTGACCAAAATCATCTTACCCACAGAGAAATATGGAAGGTTTGTAAATTGAATAATAAAAGTAACTCATTTGTTTTTTTGTGGTTTAGTTGTCCTTGATGATGCTCCTTTGTTTTCTACCATTACTATCACGTTATGCTATCCTCACTTGCCATTTTTAAAATCTTTTCTGTCCATTAGGTAATATGCTGCAGAGATTGCATCAAATGTAGTGTTGAAATTTTTACAATCTGGAAAATTTTTCCACTGGATTACCTTCCACAATCTAATTCTGCAAAGTAACTCCTTTATTGCTTTATGTGTATCACTGAAAATGTAGGATATCCTCTTTCAACGGGTCTAATGTTCATCAGACATGTATTTACAGGATTGTTGTATTGGATTCCACTACATTGTCTATCTCATAGTTGAAGAAAACATTTATTGTGGCTAGAATTTTTTTGAAAGCTAAAAATGGAAGTCATCTGAAAGTAGGGGCAAGTGTGATAGACTTTGTTCATGTGTTTCAATAAAATTTTAGTGATGCTTATAGAAATTGGAAGTTATCTGAATGGTAAGAACATGATAAGGATCCTAGTTGTTTCTTGCTTATGATTATGCTTGGAAAGTTTTTACTCTTTAGACGTAGGATAATTAAACATTATAGATTAAACAGACTACTAAAGTTACAATATTTGATCGAGCATTTGTTATTGAGTAGCAAAATATTTGCTGAAATATGAGCTATTTTATTTGTTGTCATAGAATGATCTCTCTCTTTGTTTTTTTTTCCCCCTCCTGGTGTATAAGTTAGTTGAATTTTGGATATTAGTTTAAGTTTTTTATTTGAACTTTTTTTTGGGGCCAATTGTTATCATTATGTATTTGCTTAAATTAACTGTCTGTTTTGATATCTGCAGGTGGCCACATGGATGACCATGGTTGTCCCAACTAGCATGACTGCTTATCTTTACCTTTATTCTCATGGAGAAGTATCATTGGCTGCATCGCAACCAGTGTAATAGATGCTCTTATTAGTTACTGATGATGTCTCATGTGCAATCGTTGGCTATACCATTAATTCTACTTTGATTTCCGTAACTATTCAAAGAATTATACACAAGTTTCTTCATACTTTACGGGAATTATTCTTATAGATGCTATTTGTTGTCAAGGAAAAAAAAATTACGATTTATCTATGGATATACTGAGGTCATAGTTATTATATCGCTATTGTCAATTTCTGGCTTTTGCAAACAGTGATAACAATATACTGTTGACTTGAGAGTTTTGTAAACAAGTCAAAATTTGGGAAGATGCTGAATATTGCTTATTAAGTGCTACACTTTTTTATATGCAATGTGAAATATAATGCTTTCATCTTCTCTGAAATGAATAAACATATTGATCCTGAATATTGGATATGTGGACTCTGATGGTAGTCAATTGTGCTATGTCATTTAATTTCGTAATTTTAAAGCTGATAATGCTTTCAATTTTAACTAGAATTATAGAGATCATGAAAATGGGTTAACCTTGGATCAGAGAATAAAAAAGAATGCATATGCATAGTTGAAGTATTCAATGGATCTTCAGCCTATCACCTTTCTTTTTCAAGCTTGAGCTTGTTCAACTGAAGCTAATGTTATGCTGTCGTTCCCTTGTTCAAGAGAAAGCGGGATCTTTTTTTCAGTTACTGGCCTAAATAAAATGAAAGGGCTCAGAAGTCTTTTGCGAAAACTCATGAGTGGAGTGATAAATAAAATCTTGTCCCTCTCACTGATAGTTTAAGCTTTTGGTTGGAGTACATAGATGGTTGTTTAACAATAGCTCTTTAGTCGCATATTATGTGTGCATTCTCACAGGTGGGTAGATCATTCACAGAATGACGTTGTATAACCATAATAAGGGTCCTTTCTTCTGTGTAGCTTTTTACTCATTTTACCTGTCCCTTTAAGTGGCCTACCTGAATGTGAAGGCTATGATGTTCTATCTATTCCAAAAGATCATATGATTATATTGATAATAATATATAATTTTATACCACTTGGACAAGAGGATATCATTTAACAACTATTATGATGCTGGAAATGAATTCAGTTAACATTCTCTCTATTGCAGGTCCTCTTATACTTTGCCATTGTTATGGTTTTGATATTCCCCTTCGATATTTTTTATTTATCATCTCGCTACTACTTGTTAAGGACTCTTTGGCGGATAGTTTTACCACTGCAGGCAAGTTCAATTTTACTGCTGTTATAATTAATGCTTTCAGTTTTGTCAACTATGACTTGTTGAATTGACTAATCAATACCTTAAAAGCTAAGTGAATAACAATACCTTAAGATTTAAGTGAATAATAAGTATAAAAATTTAGGTTTCATCTATCATATTGCTAGAAATTGATATGTGTTGATAGGTTCTTCTTTATTAATGGATTCTAGATCAATAGGACTATAGAGATGCTGCTAATTGGGGCATGTAAAAAATGTTTAACTTGCCCTGAAACGTAAAGCATATTTCAGTTTAAGATAAAGCTGTATATACTTGTGAGAAAAAAAAGACTTGCAATAATGTTGGGAACAAGGTGCCCTAATAAAATAGGTTGAAAGCTTGGCAGGGCATACTGCATGATTATGCCATGTCCTGTAATGGTCTGTAGAAAATGTAGCCATGGGCCCATTAGTATATGCTATGGATGGGAGGCTGACTTTCGCTAATGATTTCCCCAAGTGATAGAGGGACCCAGTGTTTGCACCACTGAACGAATAGACACTTGTTATCTTGTCTCTGAGAGGAATTTATACTGTGATCTTACTTTTTTTCTTTTTCATTTTTTATGTCATTACTTTACTGCATTTTATAAAGTTTTATGATTATATTATTGTTACAGGCAATTACATTTTCTGACTTTTTCTTAGCTGATATTTTGACCTCCATGTCAAAGGTATGCATCCTACTATCTAATTTTAGTCATTTTGTTCATTAATGCTAACTTGTGTGTGTGTAAGTTGTAAAAACAATTGTTATCGTCCCCTGCTTTTTTTTTTTTTTTTTTGGGTAAAAAACTTGTAAACCTTATATGGCATTAATACTTTGGGAAATCTATGTTAAAATTTAAGGTTTTTGTTCTTTTATTTTGGCTTCTTCTGTCAGTTCTAAAATCAGATACTTGTAGGAATATATTCTCAATTTTGCTGTTAGAGTTGTTGAACTGTTCTTAAAGTTCCAAAATTTTGATACTTCCACTGCTCCATCGTACTGGAAGATCAGCTGTCAGTTACTGATAAATAGATGCTAATAAGGTTTCAATATGGTATATATGATGAACAAAATTGTTTTACTCCGTTTCCTGCTTTAAGTCAAATATATGTTTTCCAATGTTTCATACTTTTCTGTCCCACAGTTTATCTTCCATTAGTTGTATTAATTCCAGGCTTGTTGAAGATATTATAAAGTAGCTTTTAGCAAATATTAACATTGTATTCCAAATGAGAAGTTAGGACTTCATTCGTAATTTTTTTAGATTTTACTTCTGCTTGCATAATGTTTACAGAATTATAAATTCTGTGCAGGTATTTTCAGATTTGGAGCGTTCTGTATGTCGAATGGTCCATCAACAGGTTAGTATTATTTTGTGCAAAATCAAGCCAATAAAAAAAAAATTTTTTTAATTTCCACTTTAGCAAATTTCTTGCTTATTCTCAATAAATCAGCAATTATATATAAACGTAAAGAATCTATTTGTCCTGCAAGAGCCCTTTGATATCTTTTGATTTGCAAAGGATTCTGGTGGGAAAAGATGGAGTCACAGGGAGAACGAGGCATGAATTCTGTATCTGTGGTTGCATAGCACCCCAATCATTTTTTCAGTGACTACTAAGTTTGTTGAACCATTTTTGTATTGATATTTGTCCTCTTCTATTAAATAGAACTTTACACGTGCATGGATTTGGTTCCCACAAATAGTGATCTATGCTATGCTTCTCTTTTATTTGGAGAATTTTGTTTGAATGCTTTTAGGTTGCCACCATCGCGTGGTTTGAAGCTGATTCTGTTTGTGGCAGTCACTCCGTTGCAATTCCTTTGGTCCTTGTTTCTCCTTACATTTTTCGATTGTTTCAATGTCTTCAACAATACAAAGATACTAAGGAGAAAACAACTCTTTTCAATGGTACATTCACTTTCAAATTCTTCCCTGCCCCCTTCTTCTTATTTTTTAATTTGTATATTGTAATTTTTATTTCCTTATTTTTAAATATTTTCTGAAGATATTGGAAAATTAGTTATCCCATATACAAAAACACTGTTATGATCTGTAGCTATTTATCATTCAGTTTTGCTCCATTGACTAGAATGACCTGTAATTGCCCATTGCTAGTATCAACCCAAAATGACTTGTTGATTCAGTTTCTGATATTAATTGTTAGTCGACCTCCTTTCAATGATTCTTCTATTATGAACATTCAGAAAATTGGAGATTGTTCTCAGAAATTTAGAGTGCATACGTATTGCATAGGTGTGATCAGTCTTGGTTCTAGACCGATCATTTGAAATTATCTAGAACCGGACCGAAAATTGGTTATTTGAAAACTGAAGGAATTGGTACCAAACCAAAATAAAAAAATATCCGTCCTGAATTGAACCAATTTTTGGTTCAATCCAGTTTGGTTATTCAGATATTTTGGTTCTTTTTTAAAAAAATTAAATTAATAAAAAAAAATAGTTTATATTTATATATATTAAAAATTAAATTTATAAAAAAATAGAATTTCTACATATATGTGCATATACATAAGTATTTAAAAATTAAATACATATGTAATTAGAAATAAATACATATATGCATATGCATTTAAAAATTAAAATTACAAAAAATAAGTGTATATATATATATATATATTACAACTGTTCGGATCGGTCCTGTTCAGTTTAGTTCAGTTCAGGTATGGACCCGATAAAAATTAATAACCGGTGTCATCCTGAATTATTATTACAGTTTGTATCAGTTCGGTTATTTTTTTTTTTTTTAATTTTGGTTATTTTCTGTTCGGTTAATCGATTCGGTTTAGTTCGGTATATCCATGATCTGTGCTCACCCCTTGAGCCTGCGTCTTTGTAGAGTCCTTATCTGTGAAATCATGCATATTTTCTTTCCCTCTTGGTGAATTCTGAAGTTCCTGATATAAGCCATTGAGTCAAAATATTGTTTTGGTTTTGAAGCTTTGCATTGGAGGTCCATCTTGTGATCCAATTTTTTTCCAATTATTTTGTCACTTTGATTAATTGAATGTTAATTGTGATTTATTATATTAATCCTCTGTGCAAAGAATAAGTTATGATTTCATTTTATCTTTTCGTATTTCAGGTTTGTAATGTGATTTCTTTTGTTGTCTGAAAAAAGCAGTAATTTTTATTTGCTTATGATTTCAGCCTTAAAATATTCGACTGCTGCACCGGTGATTTTTCTTTCAGCGCTTAAGTATCATGTCTTACCTGATAGGTGGACAAATTTTTACCGGCCTCTTTGGCTTCTATCAAGTGTTTTAAACTCATTGTATTCATTCTACTGGGATGTGACTCGTGATTGGGACTTGAGGTATGTTCTAAAGTCATTTGGTTGGTTTTTTACTGTTCACAAATATAATGTGAGAATTGTCATTTTCTTAGCTGGTATCAGAACCCAAGAAGGCCTTTACCTAGTTTGGTTCCACTTTGGCAGGACAGAAATCACCTCAATATTGATATTATTCTACTGAATCTATTGCAGAAAATCTCTACTCAAATTAATGTAGTATCTTTAGTGAAGGACATTAATTATATCTTGTTTTTCTTCTGGCAGCTGCTTCACTCGAATTTTCAAATTTAACAAACCAAATCTCTGCTCATACCTACTATATGGACGGAGATGGGTAAGAATTTATATCTACTGTTAAATTTCAAGGATTAGAACTGACTTCTGTAGTTAAACTGAACCTTTTTGCGTGGTTGGTTCAACACCTGAATCCACGCATCAACAATATATATATATATATATATATATAGATAGATAGATAGTTCTAAAGGTAAAAGTAACCTATTTATAACATTTTGTTTAGCATCAGATTTATAAATTTTAGAACTAATTAAGTTTGGACTTGCCAACCGATTAAATTAACCTCCTATTCTGATTGATATTGTGGCTGGCGTAGTTGTCATTTTGCTCTAGTAACTATATAAATTGTGGCAGGTATTTTTTTGGGTGATTGGAAGCAATTTGATTCTGCGTTGCACATGGACATACAAACTATCTGCCCATCTCCGTCATAATTACATCACCGTGTTCACAATCACTGCCTTGGAGATGGTCCGCCGTTTCCTGTGGGTTTTCTTTCGTGTTGAGAATGAATGGAATAAAATGAGTTCCAAGTCAAATATTCAGCTCTCAATGACTGATATGTTAACTGAGGAAGCCAAGTTACTAGATTCCAGTAACCATAATGTATAGACAACAGATGATTATGTCCGCTAGCAGCACCATGGAGGTTTTGAACAATGCTCCATGTATTTGCTGAAATAGATTTATTCATTCTGTTTTTAATTTTCAATATATTTCTTTTTTTTTTTGTTCATAGGGAAATTGGCTCGTCAACCATAACAGAGTTGCATATTTTCATGAACGTATAATGTTCAGTGCATCGATGAGATTCCACGAGGGTTTTTTCATTTTTGTATTTAATTATTGTGTTGGTAAGCCGTTCTTTTTGTCGAATACTATTAAGCCATTTAGTTTCGCAGTCACTGCCTTACTAGATGAGCCGCTTGTTTCGTGAATCGATATTATCCTAACTGGATCCATCTCAATTCCATTGGCATCTGCACGTGGGACCCTTTTCCTTGTCCACACTTCCTTTTTTTCCATACATAAATATCAAATCCAATCATCTTGTAGAATTGTGGTTCCACTGACAGATCAGCAGTGTGCACGCATTTTGTAATCCCCACTTAACAGCTGATACGTAAATACTGTCACTCCTGAGTCCGGACTTCGTTAACCATCCAAATGTTTCAAATCGTCACACGTCCCTTACTTCCCATTTGATAGAATAAGATGGCTTCTACATACTTGTGGCCGACAGCGGCCGGCAGCCAGAGCCAAGCCAATACGGGCAAACTACACCAGGAGTTTTGACCATATTATCTACTGTCATAGAGAAGCTAGTGTCTCGAAATGATCGCCTTGCAGATAGCTTGAGCCAGCAACTAGATGGTATGAACTCTGGCTTGACTAAACTTGGGAAGAGCTTGAATGCGTTTCATGGTGTAAGAGCACCTAATATATTTGTAAGATTAATTTATTTTTTAACTTCTTATATGTTTGAATAAATTAACATTTAATTATTTTATATTTTAATAAATTTATTTTTCTCTGAAGAAATTACTCATCAATATAAAAAGATCATTTGAATATTTGCAATAATAAATTTTAACTATTTAACATGCACACAAAAAAATAATAACTATTTACTATTATATATTTTTTATTTTTTAGAAAAAATTATGGTTATCTACGTTTTTTATTTTGAATTATGAATTAAAGATACTCTAAAATAAAATTTTATAATAAATCATTTATTTAAATAAATTATATTTCAATTACTTAGAATATATATATATATATATATATATATATATATATATAAAATTGGATTTAGTTAGATTTTTCTATATTAAAAGTGAATGAAATCAAACCAAATAAAA
>CATIWR010151481.1:0-32096 GCA_949677035.1 Omphalea diandra
AGACTTTTCACTAATATAATATCTAGTTTTTTTGGATCTCATAGAGAAAAATTATATATTTCACAATATATATATATATATATATATATATATATATATATATATATATATATATATATATATATATATATATATAGCAAATTACATTTTTAAACATTTTTTGGGTCAACTTTAGACATATTTATTTACCTTTATAAATATCAAATTTTTTCAAGGGGGAGGCAAGGGGTAGTCTTGGCCCCTCTCCCTTTCCTAAACATTTCTAAAATATTTTTTATTTTTAAAATTTTTTAAAAGAGTTTTATATATGTGTGGGGTTTTATAATCTTAATCTCTCAAATTTTTCTAAATCTTAATCTCTCAAATTTTTCTAAAATATCTATTATCTTTTAAATTTTTCTAAAAATATTAATACGTGTAAAGTTTTGTACAATAAAAAATGACCACTATTAATTAATAAATTTGATAACTTAATTTGCACTAAAAAATCAGATTTAGCTATTGCAAAAAAAAAAAACAGTAATTAAACTTTGTTTTTATAGTAGTTAAGCACTTTAACAACTACAATCCGTTAATCACTATTTTCCTAGTAGCTAAGTAGAAGTTAGTAACTATCTAGTAGCTATTTAGCTACTACACATTGTTAGTCGTTATTTTCTTGGTAGTTAAGTCAAATTGGATTCTTATCTCTAACTCTTCATATATTATTGTCTCCAACTAGCAACTTTCTATTTATTTTTTAGATATCAAATTTTGCTATTTTTATTCATTTTTAGGGTTGAGTAAGAATCAAACAGAAGAAAGGAAAAAGAGGAAAGGAGGGAAGAAAATAATTAATTTTTGATGAGATGCTACTTTAATTTTTATATTTTATTAAAATTTAATTTAATACTCAAGATTTAAATAATATATTTTCTTGAATTACTATACTATCTTTTTGAGATAATATATTTTATTTTTATTTTTTAGAAAGTGAAAAATTATAGGTCTATATTTTTAGATTCATAAATTTAATTGCAATAATTTGATTTGTTAGATTGATATGAATTTATAATTATTTCTAATTAAAAGAATAAAAATAAGAAAAAAAAAAGATAAATTTCTCATTGAGTGAGATTTTAATTTTTATATTTTACTAAAATCTAATTGAGTAGATTAAGTTTGTTTTCAATACGTCATTAAAGTACGTTAGTATAAGATTTTATGTCATTTTCATAGGATGAAGGGTTTTATGTTTATTTTAAAAAAGTGAAAACATTTTATGTATGTTTAGAATTGTACAATTTTTAAAATTTTATTGGCTTATTTATAGAACTTGTTTAGAATTTCTAAAGTTATTTGAGTTCAAACTTGAATATGGATACTTAAATCTCGTTTGAGTTTGAGCTCAATATTTAGGTATGTTGTCCCTAGGCACCGAGAAGGGGGTTGAATTGGTGTATAAAAATTTCAACAACAAAGAAAAGGGGAAGAAGAAAGAGTAGAAGGAAGACAACCAATTTATAGTGGTTCGGGTATAATTGACTCTACGTCTACTCCCTAATTAATCAATTGGGTATTTCACTATTTCAAGGTGTTTTCAAGCTCACACCCAACTTATACAACTTGTGTTTTGATGGGTAACACACAACTTTACAACAATGTGTTTTTAGGCTAACACATAACCTCACTCAAGTGTTTCACTTGGCTTACACTTAAACCTTTCTTGAAGTGTTTTTACAGGCTAACACTATAACCTTACAACTTGGTGTTTAATGCTCACACCTAACACTTACAATTTCATATAGAAAATTGAAGAAAATGAGTAGTAAAGATTGAGAGCTTTAATGACTTGTAATAAATTTCTTAGCAACCTCATTCATGACTATTTGATGGAGTATTTATACCCAAGCTTCACCAAAGAGACGTTGTAGAACATAGCTCACGAAATCTTTAAGATATGTTTGACAGATTTTGTATTAAATGCTTGATAGTCTAAATTCGCGATCGATACTACTCATTAGCGGTCCTGAAATCCAAATTTCTGAAAGAAAATCTCATTTGTGTCTAACGGCTAGTCCACGTGGCAGCTTCTAATTAATTCACCAGAAAAATATAGACGTTGCTCTTTTACCTACTTTCAGAAGTCGCAATCGCGAGCTTTCTTGTACAGGACGCGACAAAGGACACGAATTCGTCTGCCAAAAATGGTTATCTTCTTCTTCACGATTCGCGATCTCTACCAACAAGATTCCTTCGTGAAATTTGACTTTCAATGGTCTGCTGGAACACATGTTATACTGTGATTGTGGACTTGCTTCCCTCTTAAGTCACTTTGAAATTTGCGGTTGCGACTAGGGCATGACACACACCGCGATTTCGTCTATCAATTTTAGACTCTTTCATTTAGATGAATCGCAATCAAGAATAGCTTTGCGATTTCGCTTATATGCTTTCTAGCAATGCTTCTTCACATATCGCGGTCACAAATTCAAAGTAGCAGTCGCGATTTAGAAGTCATTTTTCATACTTGAGGATTTTTGAGCTACATCTAACTTCCAATTTAAATAAAACCTAAAGGCTGCAAAACAATACTTATTTGAAACATTAGACACGATCAATCTCCTTTATCAAGATCAAAAGTGGTCCAAGACTTTGGGTTAACTACCCTAGTCCAATAAGCTTAGTATGAAAGGCTTAACTCATTTCTTTTATAAAATATTTTGAAAAAGGAAAGGTTGATACAACTTTATTTGTCAAAATGCACAATCTAGATACACTCATTGTACAAATATATATTAATGATATTACAATTGGTGTTATTAATGAATATCTTTATGAAGAATTAGTTATGTGTATGACTAAGGAATTTGAGATGAGCATGATAGGAGAGCACAAGTTTTTCCTTAGTCTTTTAATCAAGCAAACCAAAAAGGGCATCTTTATCAATCAAGCCAAATACATCAATGATCTATCTAAAAGATTTGGCATGGATGGATACAAAGTAGCAAAGACACCAATGAATGCAACTAGCAAACTAGACAAAGATGAATCGGGAAAGCCAATTGATGACAAAATATATAAAGGTATGATTGGTTTTCTCCTTTGTCTCACTGCTTTTAAACCCGACATCATGTTTAGTGTTTGTATGTGTGCTAGGTTTCAATCTTATCCTAAAGAATCTCATTTAAATGTTGTCAAAAGTATTCATAAATATTTATATGGCATATTATATTTAAGAGTATGATATCCTATGAATTCATCATTTAGTCTTGTTGGATATTCAGATGCGGATTATGCAGGTAGTTTATTAGATAGAAAAAACACTTTTGAAACTTGCTAATTTATAGGTGAATGTTTAGTTTCTTAGTTTAGTAAAAGCAAGTTTTAGTTGCCTTATTCACCGCTGAAGCTGAATATATGGCGATGGGTTATTGTTGCACCCAAATTCTTTTGATGAAACAATAACTCAAGGATTATGGCAAAAATATTGATCACATTCCCATCAAATGTGACAATACAAGTGTAATAAATCTTTCAAAGAATCCCATCCAACATTCTAGGAGCAAACACATTGACATAATACATTATTTTCTTAGAGATCATGTTCAAAATGACAATATAGTGTTAGAGTTTATTGGCACCAATTATCAACTTCCAAACATTTTCACTAAACCCCTTAATGAAGAAAGAATGAACTTCATTAAGAGGGAGTTAGGAATGCTTGATGGAAGCTGCATAGGGTGAAAATTGATCTCACCTCATTTTCTTCATTGCGTTTATCAATTTGTTTGATAATTATGTTTATTGATTACTTTAGATGTGTTAATTCTTTATGCAATTATGTTTTTCTATTCTAATTTGCTTGAATTAATGAATAATGCATTAAGTTGATCACAACTAGAAAGGCCATTTCTTATTCTTTCTTTGTTTTTCCTTTTGCCTTGTAATTCACGATCTCTATTATAAATTCGATGTCACTACTTGCAAGAACTCATCAATTTTTTGTCAAACTCCCAATTTGTTATCGCAATTTTTGGTCACCATTGCAAATTTTTTCAAAATTCAAATTCTTTAACCATTGAATTTTTCATTTTTCAAGGAAATTTTATTCGTTACTCAAAGAATTTGTAATTTGCAATCACGATTGGCTAATAGCAAATGCAAATTCTGGTAATTGTCAGGTATTGATTGATTTGACTGTCAATCGGTGCCAACCCCTCATTTAATGCATTTTTTACCATTTTATTATCCTTAGTTTTCTACCTATTTAAACCATCCTAACACTCCTCTATTTCACTTTTACCTTTTCCCTTCATCTATCATTCGTCTTTTCTCTCTAACCTTCTAAACTCTATCAACTTTGATCCTTCATGGCACCTAAGAAACTAACAAGAGCAGAGAAAGGGAAAAGCATTGCTCAACCTCTAAGCCCCCCTCCCCTTCACCAAATGAAGGGAATAACTAAAGAAGAAAAGGACAAGTATTAAGTAAACTCAAATAAAATCATATAGGACAATAAAATTCCTATACTTTTCTCCTTGAATCACTTGGAATCAAGGATGAAATCCATGCCTTTCTTTCAAACCTATGCTAGAATAAATTCATCTTTAGGGGATGAACCAGGGTATGAGGAGATCGTTAAAGAGTTTATGTGTAATGTTACATTGAGCTAGAGAGTAGAATCAAAAGCAAGCTCAAATGGTTTAGTTTTTTGGCCATTTAGGGACCCTTACTTTATAACATTTAACCAACTTTCTTCCCTCTTCAACCTTTAAGTCGGAGATGAAATTCCTTTTATTATCTTTGGACTTGATATTAACTATTTTGAATTTTGGTTAGAGATCTTTATTGAAAGTAGACATGACCAAAAAACATTTTTGGCCAAATACCTTAAGACCCTTACCAGTTGGCTTTTCCACCGTATCATCATTTTTTTCGTAAATTTTAGGGGTGATGGGAACAAAAAGGTTCCCTAAAAAGACCTAACATTTTTGTTTTGCCTAACCAAAAATAAGCCAATCCAAATAGGCCAATATTTGATGGATCAATTAATTCACATGAGTATAAAAGCCTAAAAGCCAATTTTCCCCTCTCATGTCACAACCATATATAGGAGCCCTTAATGAGGAAAATGAGAAATTTCTCACTAAAAAATATTTACCCTTTCAAAACTTCCTTGATTTGCCCTATTTAATTAATGTCGATGCAATCTGTCCCGACTCCTATGCATATACCTTAGGGTCTCTTAGGGCAAAGAAGTAAGAAACAACTTTGGCTTCAAAAAGGAAGAGGCTTGTGATAGAGGAGAGTGCCCAACCAATTCCATCACCTAAACCCAAAATCAAACCCAAAACTTTTGCCATCTTTTTCCCTTCCCTTAACAAAAAGTTAGACAAGGTGATGCGCATGATTAAAAGGAGATTTCTCCTTTTTTTTTCCACCTCCACAATGACCCAGTAGACCTTAAGAGAAGATGGGTGCAACACCTTACCATCTTCTAGACTTTGAAGAATGAGAGGATACTCTAGTGGAAGAGGAAGACCAAGGAGTGAAAGAAGGGGAATGAAGTACAAGGTGAATGAGGAGGTGAAGAAGTTGGAGATTCTAATGATGATGACATCTCTCCACTTATCTAATTTTTCTTACTTAGGCTTGTAATTCTTTTTATGTTTTTTGTTCTTTTTGTCTTTATGCCTAAGCTTGTGATCCTACAATTTTTATTATTATTAATTCCATGTTTAAAATTTAGTTTATATTTTTGTTTGAATATCAATAAAATATGAAGCTTTTGTTCCCTCAATAATTATTCTTGATATATGATTATTCTTTAAATGTTGCATCTTTTTATACTTATCCTTATAATTATCTTGTTCCCTTTTTTTTTTTTTTATCTTCACAAAGGGGGAGAGAAATAGTGAATTTGCATGCTAAAATTAAGGGGGAGTATAAATTGAAGGGGATCAATTTCAATTAGTTTAAATGCATTTTAAGTTTAAATTGGTATGTTAATAAGTTTAATTTGTTAAATAATATTAACCATCTCAACTTCACATTTATGCATATTTTTTATCCCTTGCAAAATCAATTTAAATTGTCAAAATAAAAAAGAGGGAGATTGTTGGACTAGAATGGTCAAACCTAAGTCAAAACTCTCTTTTGATCTTGACAATGTAGATTGATATGTTCTAACATCAATTTTAAGTGTTGATTTTGTAGTTTTTAAGATAGGATTACATTGAAAGTTGAATGGGAGTCCAAGTCTCAAGCATTGTGAAAGACATCCTAATTCACAGTTAAGAACTTCTAATTTGCGATCGCCATCTTGCAAAAGGAATGAATGAAATTAGGTTAGACAAATTTATGAAGCAAATCACTGCCGCGATTTTGTCAAGAAGTTGATAAAGATGAAACATAAGAATTCGTGATGGGAGTCGCATCCATGTTCACAATCATTACTTTTGCAAATATTTAGAGGGAATCAAGTCCTTAACTAGAGCATGCCAAGTGTCTCAAAGAGCTATTGGTATATCAAAATTTGAAAGGGTGAAATATTAGTCAAAACCATAAATTAATAGAGAAACATCTCCTTATCAAACAAAAGGATTCACAATGGCCATCATGCCCAATAAGAAAATAAATCGCGACTGAGACTTTTGTTTAGCTTAAAGAACATAATGGCTATTTTTCTTAGGAAACCAATAGTAGTGTGCCACGTGGACTAGCTATTAGATATAAATGGGGTTCTCTACTGTGATTTCAGCAATTTTAGTGCAAGAAGAGAAATTGCAACTGCGAATTTCCAGTCACTACTGTGAACTCAATCTTACAAACATTTAATACAAGATCTGCCTAGCACAACTTGAAGATTTAGGCATAATTTTATTTATAATATCTCTTTGGTGGTTATTGCCTATAAATACTCCACCAAGCAGACATGAATGCAAGAAAATAGCATTGAATATAGCCAAACTCTTGTAATTTTATTTCTTAACCTTTAATTCTTATATGTGAGTTGGTATTATCGGGTGTGATCATTAAACACCATTGTCATTGGGTTTGAGAGTTAGCCTAGTTGTAAAACTCTTATATAGGTTAAGTGTGAGCCTTTAAGAAAACACTTAAGAGGTTCTTGTGTGATCCTTGAAACACAAGTTATAAGATTGTGTGTGAGCCATAAAACACAAAGTGTAAAAGTTTGATGTAAGCTTGGAAACACCATTTAATGTTAGTTGAATATCCAATTGTGAAGACTTAGGAAGTTGACATAGGATTTGTTAGCACTCGAACCACTATAAAATCTGGTGTCTCAACTCTTCTCATACTTTTTCTATTTTCTTATATATATACCTTCGCTCCAATTTTTAAAACTTCCTACCAATTCAACTCCCCTTCTTATTACTCAAGGACCAACAAGGACTAAGTTAAAAACCAAGCTCAAAGCTTTCAACCTATTCAGTAGGATGTACATCCTAACAAACAGGGTTGTACATCCTAGCAAATTGGGATGTACAACTAAGGTTAAACATTAAACCCCTAAATGTTCTAGAACTGGTCCCCCTTTAAACTCTTAGGTTATACAACCTAAAAAATGGATATACAACCCTTCCTTAGTTATACATCTCATAAGAAAACCCTAATTATAGGAGATTCATCATTTCCTATATGATTAGATATGAACACGGTGCCACTAGACTATTTTATCTCTAGTGAACCCTCCCATAACTTATAAATGCCTCCCCATTTGAAGACCCTATTTAAAAAGGAAGGGAAGGCTTAGAAAAACCCTTGTGTTACTCTACCAAAATTTCTCCACATCCAAACCCTAGCACAGAAACACCAAAACCTTAGTCCATTCCATCCATCCTAAAGTAGAACAAAGCCTAATCTTTGCACTCTTATACACTCTAAGCATTTTAGAGGATATAAATCATTTAAAGAGCCTATGAGGGCAAAAGAACATATAAAGGCATCCTAAATGTCTTCTATTTTACTTTTTTCCTCTTTCTTTTTCTTTTTCTTTATTTTAAGAAACCCATAAATTAAAGGTTGTGCAACTTAATGTAGGCTATATAGCCTTCATAATAGGTTGTACAACCTAGCTTCTTAGGGAATAATTTACAAAATCTCCTTCTTCTCCACTCAAATTCCTTTCATTTTAAGGTTACCTTTATGATGTTTTATGCATTGACAAAATAGGATGAGGTCTAATGACTTAGGACCCCCTATTCATTTTAAAAAATGGAATTTTAGACAAGTTTTAAGTGTTTTTATGGTGCATTTTGCATTTATATTTTATGTTCTTCCACCCTTTGATCAATTAGCATTTTTAGTATTCTGTTTGAACAAGATTTGGTAGTGACCGAGTGAGGAACTATAGATTCCTAAAACCTTAGGAGTTTCGTTACGGTCATGGTTATTTTTCAAAGATGTTATTAATTTGTTTTAGGCTTGTGATTTCCCATTGCTGAAATGGCATTCTAACCTTTGTTATGGTTAGTAGTGTCTATGGATGCCTAGCTTTTTTTTTGAGCAACAAAGGAAGAGAATTCATCAATCCTATGACCTTTTTTGTAATGATTTTGCCTTAGGCCATTCAAATCTTCTTAGTGTTTTGCATCACATGTTTATGATTCCTTATCTTACATGATGCATGTTTCTATGTTTTAATGCTATATTACTTCTCATGTGATGTTGGGATATGCTCTTTATGGATTAAGAAACATACCTAGGTACCTTTGCATGGTTGATATGGTAAGGTGAATTATGCTTATTTGTTTGGTTTTTTTATTGTTCATCTTACTTATCTTATGTTCCTTTTATTTGCTAATTTATCCATTTTTGTTGTTTAGGTGCTTGCTCAATCTAGACCACAAAGTTGGTCTTGATAATCATCCTATAGGATTATGGATGATCATGTGATGTGTATGGATGAAATGCATCACAACCCCATGCCATGTCATATGACCCTCACTCTTTTTTTTTCTTTTAGATGATTATGTATATGTGATGAGATGCATGTCACTTCCTTTACCGTGATGCATGATCCCCATCCCCTTTAAGTTGTTGATTTGGTTTGTTTGGTTTAATTATGTTAAAGGCATGCTTAAGGCCACTAAATTGGACCAGTTAATAACTTGGTTAAAATGTTGAAAGTGAACTAAAGATACTCGAAGGCTAAATTCCAATATATGAGCAATTTGGGGTGTTTAACCTCTTCCTTAAGTCGTCCTCAATTTTCAAACTTGATCTCTGATAGGATGAAGACAAAATGAGACTTCAAATTGACTTAGTTTAGGCTCAAATTTTACCTTTCTTAGAGTCTTGTCCCAACCAAAGTTAGCTGGTGACTCTATAATTCCCAGGGATAGTACCAACGTAGTGTCCCAACTTAGTCCTTCGATGACCACAATTTGGACTTAAGGCCTTGAACTCGCGTAAGGCCTAAAGAATCCCCTATTAATCCAAACATATGCCATATCTTAGGGTCATTACCAATGTAAAGAACCTTATTTTTTTTTATTCGCCATTGATCAATAAAAGGATGGAGTCGTTAGCAAGATTCCACTCGTATAAGCACAACCCAAAAAATGTGACCCTTCGGTGCTTATAAAATGTCTCAAATGTAATGATGTAAGTGTTATTGACATGCTCATGTCTTGTGATGCATATATGTAAATATAACATAATTAAAATGTAAATGAATTAGTTGAAGATCTCATAATTCCCTCCTTATGGAAATTTCATCCATTAAATTTTACTTGCTAGAACTCAAGAATATATAAGAATATTGTCATCTCATATGTTCCTCTATTTCCCAAGTGGCCTTTTTAAACGAGTGATGGCTCCATCTCACTTTAACCATTGGTATCACTTGATTCCTTAATTATTTTAATTGTTGATCATGAACTTCAACTAGTTCTTTATGATAAGTCATATCATTAGATAATTCAAACTCTAGCTCTAATAATATATGATTAGGATCAAATTTATACCTCATAGCATAGAAACATAGAAAACATCATGAATCTAAGATAATTCTATTAGTAATGCTAACCAATATGCTAAAGACCTAATTCTTTGTATGATCTCATATGGCCTAGTGTACCTTAGACTGAACTTTCCTTATTTACCAAACCTAATAATGCATTTCCATGGTGAAACTTTTAAAAGTACTTTATCTATAACTTGATATTCCATTTCTCATCTATGTTTATCAACATACCCTTTTTACCTTTCATAAGTAGCTCACAAACATCTTCTAATTACTTGAATTTTTACCACTGTATTATATACCATCTTAGGACCCTCTAATTGTCTCATCCCTTTAATATCCCAATAAATTTGACTTTTGCATTTCCTACCATATGAAGCTTCATATGGTGTCATACTAAGACCGAAATGGTAGTTCTTATTATATGCAAATTCCGTTAAAGGCAAATAACCATCCCAATTATCTTTGAATTCTAACACAGAAGCTCACATCACATCCTCTAATGTATGAATAGTCCTCTATGATTGACCATCAGTCAGTGGGTGAAAAACTATGTTAAAATTCAAATTAATACCTAAGGTTGTTTGCAAGTTGTTCCAAAAAAGAAAAGTAAATTGAGGAACTTTATCTGACGTAATAGAGACAAAAATGTCATGTAATCTCACAATCTTAGCAACATATATCTTAATCAGTCTGTTAAGTGAATATGTCTATCGTATAGGTAGGAAATGTATAGATTTTATGAGTCTATCCATAATAACCCAAACAATATTATGCCTTTTTAGTATCTGCGGCAAATTAATAATAAAATCCATTGAAATTCTCTCATATTTCCAAATAAGAATAGGTAAAGGACGCAACTTACCTATTGGTTCCTAATGTTCTGCCTTCATATATTGATAGGTTAAAGATCTTGATATAAACTTAACTATATCGTTCTTTGTTGTTGACCATCAAAAATATGATTGTAGGTTTCTATACATTTTTGTACTTTTAGGGTGCATAACACATGATACATGTGTGACTCCTGTATAATCTCTAATCTCAAGCCATTAACTTTTAGCACACAGACTTGACTACCTATTACAATCATCCCATCATCTCTAATTGAAAAATTAGTCTTTTTACCTTTATGTATCTTTAATAGCAATTTCTGCAAATATAGATTCTTCCTCTGTGCTTCTAAATTTATCATCTATCATAGCCTTCAACTGAAGTGTAGTCATTAAAGCTATCACATTCTCAATCTCACATTTCACATTTAAAGCACAAAGATTAACCAAAGATGTTAAATTATGATCAACCATACTAGCAATGACATCTAAGGTTTTTTGACTTAAAGCATCAACAAGAACATTAGCTTTACCCAAATGATAATCAATAGTGCAATCATAGTCCTTTAATAATTCTATCCATCTTCGCTGCTTCAAATTCAATTCTCTATGTGTTAGAATATATTTCAAGATTTTATGATTTATCAAAATTTGAAATGTCTCTCTATATAAGTAATGCCTCCAAATTTTCAAAGCATGGACAATAGCTGCCAATTTTAGGTCATGTGTAGGATAATTTAACTCATAAGGCCTTAGCTGTCAAGAAGCGTAAGCTATCACCTTTCCATGTTGCAGCAAAACACAACCTAACTTTTATCTTGAAGCATTAGTATACACAACAAATCTGCCATTTGTCAAAGGCAATGTCAAAACTAATGTCCTAGTCAATCTCTTCTTTAATTCCTTAGAACTCCGCTAACATTTATCATCTTATTTAAATGATATATACTTCCTTAATCATTTTGTCAATGGCCCAGTAATAATGATGAATCCTTCCACAAATCATCTATAATAACTGGCCAACTCGAGAAAACTATGCATCTCTGATACATTTTTTAGCAAATCCCACCCCAAAATGGCTTTTACCTTAGTTGGATCAGGTTGAACATCATATCTTGATATAAAATGCCCTAAGGACCATTTATTCCACCTAAAAGTAACATTTACTTAATTTGGCGTATAACCACTTTTCCTTTAAAATATGTAATACGATTCTTAGATGTTGCTCATGCTCCTTATGATTTTGTGAGTATATAAGATTGTCTTCAACAAACACAACCATAAACTGATCAAGATATTGTTGGAAGTTGCGATTCATTAATGCCATAAATGTTATCAATGTATTAGTTAACCTAAAGGGCATAACAAGGAACTCGTAGTGACCATACTTAGTACGAAAGGCAATTTTGGAATGTTTGGCTCAACAACCCTTAATTGCCAACACCTAGATCTTAAATCAAATTTTGAAAATACTATTGCACCTCGAAGTTGATCAAGAAAATTATCAATTCTCTATAAGGGATATTTATTCTTTACCATTACCCAATTTAAGTGCCTATATGCATGCTTCCATCCTTTTTATTCACAAATAACACCAGTGCCCAACAAGGAGATGTATTAAGTCAAATGAAACCTTTTTTCAATAATTCTTCCAACTATTTCTTTAATTTTTATAATCTTACTACTGTCATTCGATATGGTGTAATAGAAATATGTGCCACTCCTAGTAAGGTCTCGATATTAAAATCAACTTTTTTATATGGTGACAAACCAGGTAAGTCACAAAGAAACACTTCTAGGACCTCTCTCACTATAAGAATGTCTGCCAAATCCAAACTATGAACACTAGTGTCCACTACAATACTAGAAATGCATTAAAATGTTCTTTGATCAATTAAAATGCCTGAATAATTGAGACCAAACAAGTTAGAATAGTTTTACGCTCCCTAACAAATATAACTCTTAGCTATCCTAAAGATTTAATTATTTAGTATGACAATTTAGAACTGCATGATGTTTTGCTAACAAGTCCATACCTATAATAACTTCAAATTCCTTAAAATTCATCAATATCAACTCTACAAGCAATATGACACCACACATCAGCACTGGGCAAATTTCATACATTTTGCTTATAATTACACTACCTATGGCAGGCACCAAAACACATAAATATATCCCAAGTATTCAAATACACCATATACTTGTGATGTAAATTCTAAAGACAAATGAATGTGTGAATCATAGGTCTATCAAAATATACAAATTTAAAATCACAAAAAGAAATTATACTAGAAATAACTTCGAGATTTATTGGAGCAACTCTTGCCTGCGGTTGAACATGGGTTGCATGTCCACTACTAAGAAATGAAGTTGTTCTACCATGTCTTCATCTACCTCTGCCTCGCCCTTTGCCTCTGCTTATGTCATGAACATTCTCTACAACATTACTATGTAAAACTACCTAAAACTCTCTTCTAATCACATCTGTCATTGGGTAATCACGACTCATATGGCCTGGCTATCTATAAGTATAACAAGTAAGCCTTTTAAGTCCCCAACACTTCCTAAAATGAGTCCTTTAGTACAAATTAAGGCTATACCTCTACCCATTGTGCCAACTGGTCCTCTCTTACCCCAAGGTATGATGCACATTTAGATCAATGGAGGATCCTTTTAGGCCTTACATTATTCAATGCCCTAAGTTCAAAATGATGGTTATCGAGTGACGAAATGCAGGATAATACGTTAGTACCAACCCTAGCAAATGTAAAGTCGTGTCACGAAGAGGGAGATAGATCTTTTAAAATTAGGGTTTGCATGCAAGTTGTACATCTATGTGTCAGAGTTGTGCAACCCTGGGGTTTAAGGGAGGGATCAGTTCCAAATGGTTCAAAAGGTTAGGGTTTTGGGGAGGGTTGTACAACCATAGATATAGGTTGTACAACCCTAATTGTTGGGCTCTATAGCCTTGCTTTATGGCTTGTATAACCCATATGCTCAAGCTAGCAGTTTGGACAGTAGTTATGGGCTTAGCTTTAGACTTCTAGCTTTAGGCTTAGCTTCGGGCTTCTTTAAGGTTTCCTTAAGCTTTTATCTCTTTGTTTGGCAATTTCCTTTGCATTTTGGGGATGTACTTAGTGATTTTCATCATTAGACTCTATATTTAGAGGTCCAAAATCTGATACTTATAGTTTGCCCCTACTTTGTGTGGCTTGGAAAATAACATTTGGGAAAAAATTATTTAAACAAGTCTCAATAAAGTAAAGTAAAGAATGTAAGCATTAGTATGGATACCAAAGGATACAGGTCTTTAGCAACTTTTTAAGTAGGTACTAAAGCTTATTCTAACAGCTTTCTAGCAAGAACTAATGCTCTCATATGTTTTAACAATTTTCTAGCAGGTGCTAAAGTGGTTTCCTTTCTTATAGGTACCAATGTTCTTTTATGCCTCAACAGCTTTCTAACAAGTGCTTAAGTGGTTTTGGTAGCTTTTTAGTAGGTACCAGTGTTCTTACATGCTTCAACAGCTTTTTAGTAAGTGCTAAAGTGGTTTTGACAGCTTTCTAATAGGTGCTAAAGTTCTTATATGCTTCAACAACTTTTTAGTAGGTGTTAAAGTGATTTTGGCAACTTTCTAGTTAGTACCAATGTTTGGAGTTTGATAATTGACTTCCTATGGTCACTAGAGCTTTTGAATTCTCTTCTCTATGGATATTTTAGTTCTTCTGACTGATGGTTCCTATTAAAGAATGCCCCTTAGGGGTTTTGTGTCATTTAGGCCTTTTTGGCACTCCCAAAACTAAATTAATATCTTTGCAATCCTTCTGATTATCCTGGTTTATTTTTGTCTCATGACAATAAGCTTAGATACTAACACTACAAGAATTGATTACGCGGGTTCTGACATTTTTAGGGATGAAAAAACTTTTCTTGAAAATATTTATGAGGCCTCAGCAAAGGTCAAGCTTGTCATTGAAGTGTATATGGGTAATTTGATTGAAGTTATGAAGCTTGAAGTGTTCTCTTAGCACTCTAAACACAATGAAGGCATTTTGATAAATTAGCTACACTTTAGGAAGATAAAGGTATTTTGGTAAGTTGGTTATTTTAGGCACTTTGAGTAGCCAAGGACATTTTTATAAATTGAATGTTTTAGGGCTTCTTGGGTAGTTAAAGGCATTTTAGTAAATTGGCTACTTTGGGGCTCCTTAGAAAGCTATGGGTATTCTGGTAAATTGACTGCTCTAAAGCTCTTTGGATAGCTAAAGGCATTTTGGTAAACTGGTTGCTCTAGGGCTCTTTGGGCAACTAACGACATTTTGGTAAATTAGCTTCTCTGATGCGCCTTAGGAAGCTAAGGATATTTTAGTAAATTAATTACTTTGGGACTCCTGAAGCTAAAGGCATTTTGATCAATTGATTATTTTGAAATTTATGTAAGGTTTTTTTAGTAAAAGAGAGGGAATTAGGCTTAATGGGTCAAAAGTATTTGGGTTGGAAGGGTTAGAGGGAGAGTCGGACTCACAAGGCCCATCTCGAACCTACTTTTCCCAAGGGTCTATATAGACCAAACATGGTCTATATAGACTAAATAGTTTGTATAGACTAGCCTGGGCTATATAGCTTAGGTCCACTATATATAGTTTATTGAAAGTGACCTTCTTCATTTACACCCCTCATCCTCTCTCTCTTCTTTTTCTCTCTCAAAACTTCATACTTAACTCTTAGATTCCCTTAGCTTTTCGAGTGTTTACCACAGTTGAGCACTGTGACAAAGAGATGTTTGATACTTGGGAGGAGATCCCTAACTAGGACATTATGACATTAGAAGTGCTAGAGCAACTGTGATCCCAGTGAGGGTTTGCACAGGTGAGCCCACTAAAGGGTGTAACCGCGAAAATGATTCCTCTTGGTAATCCTCCAAGTGACACACCGAAGGTCTATAACTTGTATAGTCACCTTGCAAGAGTCGTCGCAGGAGTGGTAGGCATTCGTTCGTCGTCATACCATCACTATAGGTTATGGGTCTTTTTGAAGAATGGGTTTGCATATTGCATCTTTGAGTTATGGCCTATCTAGAGGGGACCGATGATTGGACTTTCCTGCAAATGCTATTAAAGAAGGCACCAAAGATCTATTTGGCGATAACGCACACACTCTTAGAGCGGCTCACTCTTTATCAAGTGTTTCTCCCTGCATTGATAAAATTGTGTGAGTTGTGATTATCCATTTTCATTATCTGATTTTATACTTACAGTGGTCTTGTCTCTGTTGTAGCAATACCTTGACTAGGGGTCCCTATGAAGATGTGGCTACTAGAAATGGCAGAGATAAAGGTCATCTTCTCTAATCATTATTTGATGGTGTGTCCTTTCATTCAGGAATGGTACCCAGGCGAGCATCTTTCACCGATAAGTCTATTATAGATAAAGGACCTTAAGGGTGCAGAGCTTATTGTACATTGCGCTACTCACTAAGGGAGCAATTGGCTTCTATTAGGACCCTTTATAGGTCTTGGATGATTGGAGCACTTGTTGGGAGTCTCCCTTTGTCAGAGGTGGCTATTCGGGCATTTCCCTGACATGTGACTGATGAGGGGATCATCCTACATCATAGGGTTTAGGTACCATTTCACAGGCTACTCGGAGATCTGCTACTTTTACTTTCGCATTTGACATTACTATTGTTCGAGGCCTTAAATAGGCCCGCATATTGACTTTAAGATGTCTAGAGCCCGTAGTAGTAGGCGATTGGCTTTCAAGCCAGATAGTTTGATGGAGTCTTGTATGACTTCACTAACAAGCTCCATGATGTCACTACGGATAACTTGATTTGTCTATACATTCGAGTCCGCTGAGATTGCCCATGTAAGCATTTTTTATCTTATTTTACCATATGTTAACTATAATGCAAGCTTTGTCACTAAGGATGCTTCCTTTTTCCCTTTTTAACATATTCCCCATGTTTAGGCTGAGGATATGGTCAACCTAATCACCACACTGAAGAGGGTCATGATGCAACAGACGTGCTCTATATAAGTTAGTAAGAAAAATACACACAACATAAGTAAAAGCAATGCATGTATGCATGTTTATGGTATGTGTTTTGTGTGTCTTATATTCCACTCATCCCAATCATCGTGTTTCTTATAAAAGACAATCCAATGCCTAAATTGCGAGAATAGAGACAAGGACCAGCACTTAGCGGAGGTAGAAGTAGAGATTGAGACCCTAACTTAAACAGTTGTGGACCGCAAGGCTGAAGATTCTGAGGCAACTCCCTCTAAATCCAAGGATAGTTGAACCCTAAAGACTCTCTTCTACCTTAGCTTTTTCGAATATTTTTTTTCCATTTCAGTACAGTACATTTTGATTGATATTTTTGCATAGTTGTACAATTTATTAGGCAATTTAAAAGCCTTAAGTTTGAATGTTTACTTAGGTTTTGAGATTTTCTAGGATAATTTGAGGTGATACTGCTTCTATTCTTTTGTCAAAATCTAATACTTAGATTTTTTTCAATCGAGAAACATGATTTTGGCCTCTAATTATGCATTTTTGAATATGTGTTGCCATTCTTTTACATGTGTTTTCAGAATAAGTACAAACGTCATTTTGCGCCTAAAGTATGAAAAAGTGGTTGCTTGAGTCTTCCTAAAAACTGAGACCTATACAACGTAATATAATGTTTGTACAACCCAACTGAATGGTTGTATAGACCTGGTCAGAGGCTGTACAGACCTGCTAGGCTTTTTACAGCTGTCAGGCACTAAACAACCTTGTCTTCTTCTATAAATACCCATTTTGAATTTGCTCTTCACATCTGCTATCTTTAGCTCTTAAACTATGTTAAAAACCTTTATAAGGTCTCTTTCACCCTAAATCTGGTTTGACTTAACATAGGTGGGTCTTTCAGCTCTTTGTTACCTCTCTTTGTCCGTCTCAATGCACACTTCCTTTGGGTAACCTATGATTTATGAGATTCCACTACCCATACCATTCACTTCAGATATGTGGAGATTTGCCCCCTATTGGAAGAGTTTGATTCCATTCTTGATTGTCACATCATGATTTCAAATTAAATTACACTGCCTTAGTTAGATTACCTACATGTTCGAAAGATAATGGACTAATTTGACATGTGGTATAAGGAGATACTCAGATATGCTTTGAGCAAGGAGAAAATCCTCATGGCTCCTTTTATCACTCTCTTCCCCTCTAAAGGCCATGCTTGGGTGGCTTAGGCTCATATTATAGTAGCCATTTTGATGGGTAAGTATTTGCTACGGAGAGAGGATAGGGAGATAGATCTATGGATTTTACCACTCTTAAAGGGAGTTGAGTCAGGGAGGACCCATATCCTAATGATTTTAGGCAGGACCGTTATGAAACAAGATAGGGTAACTCTCGGTGTCAATTATTCTTTTACAGGGAGCCTACTGCTGCTTTAAGTAAGAGTTCCTCTTGTAATATCTTTTCTTGCGATTCTTTGCTTAGTTTTTCTTCTTTTTTCCTATATATATATATATATGCCCTCATTTTTTCCAAGACTGCCCTTGCAGGTTTTTAATCTAGCAGGCTGCTTCTTTAGGCCCCGACCATGGATGCGAGGCTTTACTACCCACAACATCATTCAAATCATCGTCTATTGGGGCCAACTACTACTAGAGCTGAGTAGACCTAATGGATGTCCCATATCACTATCACTAACATCCGTACGGCCTATGGTGGAATCTGTCGCGTGTTACCCTAAGAACTAATAAGGATTATGTCATTCTTTCTGCTTTGACTTCAGGCACATTCTATGACCCAACTCGTATATGTTGCCAGTTCAGTGCTTATCATTTTGTGGTACAGTTTCTCCCTTCTTTTGTAAAAGATCCCTTATCTATGACTTCTACACTAGTCAAGACCCTCAGCCTGATGATGACGTGGACTGCATGGCATGGTTGCATTACCTTTAGAGTTATAGGCATCACAGTAGCAAATAACAGACAATGACCTTTCAAAGAAAATATTATTTCATATTTACTTCTGGTTCAAGAACATACATGACTAATTTACTTTAATTATGCAAATGTACTTTCACATAATACTATGCTTAACACAAGTCATTTACATCCTACACATTACACATTAATTAAGTGCATGACTACTACTTTTAATATTAACACATTAGATCATCCAATTTTCTTGCTTAATGACTCTATCTTACTTGATCCTTTGCTCATTCGTCCTTGTCTTCTCTATTGTCACCTAGTTATCTTGTTAACGATCCCTTAATGGTTAATAACACTCTCTCAACTTTTACTTACATTTTATTTTTTTAAGCTTTAACTTTTGCTTAAGCCGCCCTTTTGGGTTTTGGACTTAGTGAACTTTTTTTTTTCCCTTTTTTTTCTTATTATCTTTATGCCCTAACTTTTGCCTAAGTCGTCCTTTTGGGTTTTCAACTTGGCAGGTCATTTTAATTTTGTCACACTTCACATGAAATACTTCTCCAACTGATCTAAGTTCACTGGCTCAGTGAATTCATTCCCACCCATATCTACTAGCTTCACTATGCCATCTAAGCATATATGTCTGACCACATAAGGGCCTTCATAATTTAGCCTAAACTTTCTTTGGGGATTCTGAGTCTAGGGTTAGATAGCCTTCAGCACCAAATCACCAACCTTTATCATGCTCAGCTTGATTTTCTTATTGAATGTGCAAGCCATCCTAGCTTAATACAATTGGATGTGCTACAGGGCCTTTAATCTCTTATCATCTAACAAAGCTAGTTGTTCAAGTCTATTCCTTGTCTATTAATGCTTAAGAATACCATATTAAATCAATACCTGTAAAGAACTAATTGGTAATACTACCTCTATCCCATATACTAGGGATTGCGATGTCATCCCAGTGGATGTCCTTATCATAGTTTGATAACCCCACTGGGCAAATGGTAACTTCTCAAACCAATCCTTATATGTTTCTACAATCTTTATAAGGATATTTTTGACATTCTTATTTGTCATTTCCACTACTTCGTTGGCCTATGGCCTATAAGGAAATGACTTATGATAGGCTATATTATATTTTTCCAACATGATTTTAACCTCTGCTTGGAAAAGGACATCATTATCCATGTCAAGATAGTGTAGCACATCGTAGCAGTAGATTAGGTTTTTCTCAATAAATCATGCCATCTATTTTTCCCCTAACTTGCCAAAGGCTTCAACATCTACCCACATCAAGAAGCAATCTACAACTACTACAATATACTTATGCCCCCTTATAAAAGCCAGTCGAATTTGTCTAATCATGTTAATGCCCTATGATGTGAATGACCAAGAACAGGTCAGATTCTGCAACTCGCTAACAAATGACTAAGGTTACCTTAGACTTGACATTCATGACAACTTTAAACCTTTTGAAAATAGTCGTGTTCCATAGTAGTCTAGTAATATCCTAATCTTGAAATTTTCTTTACCAACACCTTTCCATTCATTTGGGGACCATAAACCCCTGCATGAACCTCTTTTATAACCCTATTGGCCTCTTCTTCTGCCACATATTGCAAATGAACTCTATCAGGCATTCTCTTATACATTACCCTATCATAAACCATAAATTGTAAAGATAACCTTTGTATCACATCCTTATCCTTTGTCTCAGCCTCTTCAAGGTATTTAATGTTCTCCAAATATCTTTGTATATCAAAATACCAAGGATGGTTCTCACTAATACTTGTATCACTCACTTTACCCATATAACATGGCACTCCAAATCAAAGTATGATCAGTGATTTCATAGGCATTGCCTCTAACCCATCCAAAACAGATACTAGAGTGGCTAAAGAGTCGACCATTGCATTATTTTCCCTTGGCAGATGATGGAATATGACCCTTTGAAAATTTTGCACTAATCCCTTTCAATGCTCTAAATACAGGCCTAAACATTCTTCATTCAGTTTTTATTCATTTGTTATATGTAAAAAGACTAATAATAATTTCCTAAACACCTTTGTTGTCTTTATCCTTATTTGATTTAAGAGTTCGAGATTGAGTGCAGATGCCTCATACTCAACCATGTTATTATTGACTTTGTAGTCTAGCTTCTTAGCTATAGGGAAGAGCTCTCCTTCTAGGAAAATTAGAAGTACCCCTACCCCTGCTCTTTTCTTGTTTGCATCCCAGCCGAAGTATTCTCTCCACCTCTGAGGCTTAATTGCTCCTAGTCCTATGTCGAGGAACTAGAAGAATTCAAATTCTCTTTCTTCGAGAGGTTAATATGTCAAATACTTTAAGATTATCTACCCTTTGATCACCTTTTTGGCCACATATTTAATGTCAAACTCAGTCAATAGGATTAACCATTTTCCCAACCTTCTTGTTAAAGATAGGGCCTCATATAAGTACTTAATCAGATGAAGCTTTGAAACCATTTCTATGAAGTATGACTGAAAATAATCTCTCAATTTCTTTATCACCCAAACCAATGCCAGACAAATCTTCTTCACCTGGTTATACTTCACTTCATAAGATAACAACTTCTTGCTAAGATAGTACACCGTATATTCATTACCTATTTTACCTTCTTGTGTTAACATTGCACCAACAAAGTTGTCTTCTACTGTCAAATACAAGGTCAATGGTTTTTCAGGCTTTAGTGGCTTCAATATTGGTGGGTTAATCAAACATTCTTTTATTCCTTAAAAGCCTTTTAGCACTGTTCATTCCACTTCACCAGTTGATCCCTCTTTAACATCCTAAATATCGACTCACAAATAAGAGTTATGTTTACTATAAACCGGTTAATGTATTATAAGTGACCTAGAAAACTTAGGATCTTCTTCTCTATCTTAAGTGTGAGCATATCCTAAATTGCTTTTAACTCGTTGGATCCACTTTGATTCTCTTCTCACTGACCACATGCCTTAATAACTTATCGGAGGTGGTCCTGAACACCCATTTCTTAGGATTTAACCATAAGTTATACTTGTAGACTCTCTTCATAAATTTCTCCAAAGCATTAAAGTGCCTTTCCCTTTTTTGCAACTTCACCTAATGACATCTACATACACTTTCTCCTCTTTATGGATCAAGTCATGTAAGAGGGCAATTGTCGTTCATTGGTACGTCACTCCTATATTTTTCAATCCAAATGACATTACTTTATAGCAATGTATCCCCCATTTTATGATTTTCACATTATTCATGATAATCATGGGAATCTAGTTATACCTAAAGAACCCATCTATGAATGAATACATAACACAAGTTGTTGTACTATCAACTAGCATGTTCATGTGTCGTAAAGGAAAATCGTCCTTTAGGCATGCCTTGTTCAGATCCCTATAGTCAACACACATCTTCACTCTTTCATCCTTCTTCGATTCTGACACTATATTGGCTAACCATTTAAGGTAATCTACTACCTCCAAAAACTTGGCATTCAATTGTTTTACTACTTCCTTCTTGACCAATTGGGCCCACTCAGGTTTCATATTTTAGAGCTTCTACTTCACCAATTTCTTATGCGAGGACGTTGGAATTCAATGTTCTATAATTTGCTAGTCAACCCCTGACTTATATGTCTAAGAGAAAATCCTTTGATACTTCATTAGTAGACGTTCAAACCTTCTTCGTTCCTCTGTCATGACATCACTAACAATGAGTAAGATTTTTCAAATTTTCATATGCGCCAAGATTTAATGCAATTATATGTACAAAATTAATGTTAAATGTACTCATGAAATGATGCATGCTATGCACACTATCATCAAGAAACACATCACACAAATAAGCAAACTCATCATTCATTGCCTTAAACTTAGAAAGAAATACATCATCATCTTCAAAGAGATTATAAATAAGAACATCAGTAAAGTATGGAAAAACAGATTCCTCCAGTGTAACATGAGAGCCTGTTCTGCCTACACTTCCTTCTCATTTTTCTTCTTATCAGCCAAAATGCCTATGTTATTACCATGTGTAACATTTGTTCTAGTCTCATTCCCTGTTCCTACTTCGATTCCTATGACAGCTTTGATAATCCCCTCAAAACTCTAGTCCATTTGATAATTTGCTAGCTCTATCTTTAGGAAATATACCCAAAGCATTACTTTTTGCCATAGTTGGCTCAATATCTGTTGCATGACCCAACATTTCCTTACTACCCACTTCCTAGATGGAGTTTATAATCACATCCTCAATCTCCTCTAATTTTATCCTTATTTAAGTAACTTCAGTGAACGTGTACGACTTAGTATACTTCCATTATAGATCAACAAATGGTGCATTTTATTTCATCAAGTCTGATCCCTCCTTTGGATAATCTTCCTTTGTGGCATAAAATTTCTAAACTAGCAAATACTATTTCGTGTGTTCATTAGTGTCCCCTTTTTTATCATTCCATGGCCATGTAGACTGAGGACCATATAAAACCACAGTCTGACCTAGTTCCTAATCATCCTCTGCCCCTATAATCTATTTGCCCTTTTTTTTTCTCTTCTTTTTCCCATCCTCTTCTTTTGATAGGTCTTAATAATTTTGATATCTTTCAGCTCACCAATATCCATTTGGAAAAAGCCCTCTTGAGTTCATCTATATCACCACCTAGTGACTTCTCATTCTTAGCAACCTCTTGCATGACTTCTTCAATAGCTTCCCCTTCTTTCACAAAAAAATCTAAGAGTGGTCCATACTAGTCCCTCACTTTTAGTTCTGATCCCTCACTATGATACCCTAATCCTATCCTTATAATTTAAATGGGAATTTTTAGGAACCCTGATATGTCAATAGAATTCTTTTGGATCAACCCACTTGTTAGTGACTCCAGCAACCTAAAACCCTCAAAGATGCAGAACAACAACACTTAAAGCTGATACAATCTCCCCAACCTCTGCACAAATGGTCACAATCTCTCCTTTATAAGGAATCTTAACTTTATGGTGAACAATGAAAGGCATACCATCCAATGGCTGATACCATGGTGTTCCTAATAAAAGTGATAAGGTGATAGAAATGTCTAAGATTGTCAATTCCACTATTACTTTCACTATGCCTATTTTTACCAAGGTCTTATACACACTCAAAACTAGCCTTTTGCTATCATCATAGGCCTAAATGACACAATCAGACGTCTCCAAATCTTTTTCAAACAATCTAAACTCGTGCAACAACTTTGATGGCCTGATGTTAATATCAAATCCATCATCCACTACCAAATACAGAGTCCTCCTTCCCTTTACGTATGCTCAAATGAACAAAGCTAAATTATGATCTCATCCCTTAAGTGGCAAATCCTCAACTAAAAAAGTGATTTTTCCCTCATTAGTCACTAAGGCAACAACATCCTTTAGAGTGGCTTCACTGGAAAAGATCAGTCTAGACAAAGCCTCTATTATAACTTTCTTATGTTCCTAAGAGGTGATGAGTAATTCCCACAAACTGATCTAGGTCAACATCTTCTTCACTGTTTCATTATAGGATTGTCATCTTCTTTTCACTTGATAATGAGTTCATCTACCTTCTTTTTAACCCTTTGTTCATTAGGAGCTTTTATGTTAAGGTAGTATTTCCTACTGTGCACTACATGGCTCACTTGCTTAGTTTCTTTCTTTTTATCACTCTCTCCCCACAACTGAATCATTCTTTTTCTTTGCAACTCTTCTATCTCTTCGTTTAAGTTTTCTCAGAGTTTAATGGTGCAAACAACTAAAGCTTCCCCTGAGACCTTCTTGATAGTAGCAATAGCAAATTCCTTGGGAATTTTTAAATCTTTCATAAATGTTCCTTGATTTAGGGGAAGGACATTACAATAGTTTGGAAAAAGGTTCCTTCAGATGCTAGGCCTTCTAAAATTTTATGGAATAATCATCTTATTGTCGATGAGATCTTAAATCTCATACCTCAATTTATAACAGTCATCGATGTCGTGGCTTACTTTTTGATGAAAAGCATAACAGGCATTAGCATCATATCCCCTAGGCAATGGATTAGGAGGTGGTCTTAGTACTAGAGGTTTCAATGCTCACTTTTTCTGTAACCTCTCAAATGCTTTAGATAGAAGCATCCCCAAATCAATGAACTGTCTTGAAGTTCTTATTGCATTAATGTCAGTCATCTTATTCCTTTTAGCCTAAGGCTGAGATGAGGCCCTTCTTCTTTCGCTGCATTGTCTTCTTGACTCAGATTCTAATTCTTCAACTTGTAAACATACTTTTCAAAGGTCCTTAAAGTTCTTGAACAACATTCCTCTAATTCTAATGCTAATATTAGGCAGAGCCTCTTTAATAATCATCTGAACTTACTCGCTCTCCAAAGGTCTTGTGATCGCCTCTAAAGCCGTCTTCTTCCATCTCTTGATATAGTCATTAAAGCCCTCACCTATTTTCTATTTTAGAGATTCCAAGTCTTACAATGTGACCTTTAGATCCAAATTATAAGCATAATGTATCTCAAAAGTTTTCACTAGTTCCTTCTAGTATTCTCTGACCGTTTTTAGCTTATTGAAGTACCATGGTTATACAGACCCTTCCAATGATAATTCAAAAAGCTCCAACATAGTATCCGTCGGCACCTCAAATGCCTTCATGATTAACACATACGAGTGGACATAGTTTTTTACATTTTGGGTTTTTATGAACTTCAGAAGATCAAGCATGAAAAAGTTGGTTGAGAGTGTTTCAGGTTTATGAGCCAACAATTCCTTAATGTTTGTTCCCTTCTCTAAACCTTTAGCCACTAGAGCCTTTTATACTTTCTCTAATTATTTGGCAAAGTCATCATATTGAGTGTTCTCCCTCTTATTCTCCATAGGTTTGTCTGAAGAAATAGTAGTACTCCCTACTTCCCTAGTAAGCTTGATTTCATAGTAATCCTTCATCTCGAATAAATCATCATTAATTACCATAAGTTAAGGTATCTCCATTAGTGTTTTCCCTTTGCTAGTTCTATTAGCAGAGGTCCCCTCCTCTTTTTTAGAATCTCATTGACACACTTATTCATTTTCTTGATAATTCTCTCTTCTATCTTATGGTTGAAGTTAGCCATCATCCTTTTTAAGACCTCTGGTGGTATGGTCAGTTCCATAATTAGATCAACTTTTTAGCTCGGTCTCGACATCTTACTCTTCCTAGCAAGTCGGTTGTCTTTTCTCTTTCATAAGGATTTGGATCAAGTTATAATAGTTGTAAGATAAGGATTATCAGTATGATACATGAACAAGTAAACGATGCATGTATGCATGTTATGCATAAATCATTTTGCAAAAGATCCCTCTAACCTTATTCTTCCCACACACGAGGTATAGTAGCTCTATCCTAAGTGGGGTCTTATTCTTATAACATTATAGGGGAAAAAAATGTGTGGGGTTACCTTAGACCAAAATGAGTTAAGGTCTCAAAAGAACATATACACAAAGGTATTAAAAGAAAAAAAACCCTTTATATTATTTGAAACAATATATACATAAAAGGAAAAAAATATCCCTTTTAAAAAAGAAGGATGCATATAAAAAGTATTTACAAAGCGAGAAAAAGGATACACAAGTATTTACATATAAGGGATAGTTACGTCAAAAGGGGTAGGGTAACATTTGTGCTTACATTAAGGATACCTAACCATGTTCTTTGAGGACTTTCACTCTTCTCTGAGGAAGAAATGCAAACAAGTAGGGTGCCCTATTCCAAGGTACTATTGGCTTCTACATACACCTAATAGTTGAGAGGTTGTTGTAGTGATGGCTCTCATAAGCTTAGGGACAATTGTTATAATCCCTCATTCGATACACACAAAGGTACTAGGCTTATGAGTCATGAATCCTTCTCACAATCTCCTAAGTCTAAATAGAGCTTTAGTCTCAAGTTTAGAGAACCATTGGTTTGTCTAAGGGCAACCTAGTACTTATGGTGAAGTGTGGAGACTACCTGAATGCAATGGACTTTAACTAATAACAAGTTCAAAAATATTAAAAGTGAGTCAGAGATTGAATGCTTAGTCAATTTAGACGACCTTATTGGAGTTGCCACAGTGAGCACCTCGAAATTTCGCTTGAACTAGTGGAAGCTTGCTTACAACTTCATTCTTTTATCGATTAATAGGGGATCAAAAGGATGAGGTCTTCACATTAGTAATAACCCTAAGGTATGATGCATGTTTAAATCAATGGGGGATTTTTTTAGGCCTTGCTTTATTCAAAGCCCTATGTCCAAATGATGGTCATCGGGGGACCAAACGCAGGACAATACGTTGGCACTACCTTTAGGAAATGTGGAGTTGCCATTCAATTTTGATCGGGATAAGAATCCAGGGAAGGTAAAATTTGAATCTAATCTAAGTCAATTAGAAGACCTATTTCACCTTTACCGCATCAAAGATTAGGTTTGAAAATTATGTATGACTTAGGAAAGAGGTTAGGCACCCCCAAACCACCCGAATATTGTGATCAGACCTTTGAGCATCTTTAGTTCACTTTTAATATCTTAATTAAGCTACGGTTAGTCCAATTAGTAGTCCTAAGTATGCTTCTAGCATGATCAAGTCAATCAAATAATCTCATCCATTTAAAAGGGAATGGGGTCATGCATCATCGCAAAGGGTTATCATTCATTCATTTATTCATTCACATCATGCATAATTAAAAGGGAATGAGGCATATAATATGGCATAGGGATTTAGCTTGCATTATCATCAATTCATATCACACATCATAATCATCCATAAGCATATGGGATAATGGTCAAGACAACTTTCATGGTCCAACACAAGTGAGAACACCTACACCCAAGGGAAGAGAACAAGTTCGTAAGTGAAAAGAATATGATGTAAAGCAAATGAACTTATTAAACAATGAAGGAACATGATACATATTACCATCTCTCTTATGCCAAGGTGCTTAAATATACATCTAAGTCCATAATATCACTTCCCTGCATCACATGGGCAACATTTAATCATTAGAACACAAATATATGCATTATGAAGACCAAAAAACCATAAACATCTAATGCAAAGCATAATGGAGGATCATTAGTGGCCTAAGCCTAAATCATCATAAAAGGAGATCATGGGATCGATGAATCCTCCCTTTCATTGCTCACTAAGAGTTAAGCATCCATAAGCACTGCCAACCATAAAAAGGGTTAGAATGCAAATAAAAAAGGGGATTACTTCGCCAAAATACTATTCATATGCTTCAAACATGAATATAAGCATAAAAGAAAGGAGGGGCTCTCAAGATCATTGGAACCTTAAATCCCTGACTTGAGCACTACCCTAAAATGATTAAAATAAAACCAAAAACACCACTAAATAAACATAAAATGATAAGAATAATAAAATTAAATGAACTATAAAAAAATCATATCAAGAACCATCAAAGCTCCATTTTTAAAGTGGATAGGGATCCTTGGCCATCTAGCCTTATCCTATCTGCCATTAGAGCGATGAAAAACCATAAAAGGATTGTCTTGATAAAAAGAAAGCCAAATGGTGAGTGATAAAAATTGTCTTGACAAATTAGGTTGTACAGCCCAAAGGCAAGGTTGTACAGCCTATAATTAAAGCTATACATCTCCTATTTTTTGGGTGGTTTTTAAAAATAACAAATGAAATAAGATAATAAGAAAAGAGGGATAAAAGAGTTATAAATGTCTTCTTTGATGTTTTTATACCCCTAAAGGCTCACTTAGTGGTTAATATCCTTTCAAAAATGCTTAAGAAATACAAGAAGTGAAGATTATGGGCCTTATTCTACCTTGAAATGGGTTGGGGAGAGTTAAGGTTTAGGGTTTCTATGCTAAGTATGCTTTAAGAGTGAATTTTGGCAAAATTTTGTTAGTGTTGTCTAAGTCTCCCTTCCTCTTCAAATGGGAGATGTATTTATAGGTGATAAATGATTACACCAGACCTTGAAATGGTTTGGTTACACCATGGACATATTCAATCACATAGAGGGAGATGGATCTCCTGGAATTAGGGTTTGTATGCAAGCTGTACAGTCAGGAAAGGGTTGTACATCCATGTGTCAAGGTTGTACAACCTTAGGGTTTAAGGGGGATCAATTATAAATGGTTCAAAGGGTTAAGGTTTATGGGAGCATTGTATAGCTCTAGATGTGGGCTATACAACCCTAATTACTGGTTGTATAGCCCTGCTTTATGGGTTGTACAACCCATATACTCAGGCTTACAATTTGGGCTATAGTTGTGATCTTGGCTTTGGGCTTTTCCAAGGTCTCCTAAGGCTTTTATCTCTTTCTTCAGTAATTCCCTTCACATTTTGGGGATGTACATAGTGATTTTCATCATCAAACTTTACATCCAAAGGTCTAGAATCTGTTGCTTATAGGTACATTCAAGCCTGTTCAAGATTCTCTCAATTTCCTCTTAGCCACTCTTTAGCCTCAATAGGATCTATAGTGCCCTCAAAGTGAATTACCTCTTGCTTCCTCAATCTGTCATAATTCTTATCAATAGCAGGTCCTGCATATGCTTGTGCTGAAAATCTCTACATCATATTAACAAACTGTAAAATATTTGAGTTTACACTCGTACCTGGATTATTCCCTGACATCTCAAGATTCTCGATAACATGGTTAACATGCTCACTTGCATAAAGACACTCAATAGACTTATCTCGAACCTCTAGGCCAACATGGACTCTACGAGGTGCATTCATACTCTTGTATGCTAATAAATGTAAGTATTAACGCAATACATATATCATATGCCACTTATTCACATTACACATGTCTACATAACCATTTACCTGCTCTGATGTCACTAAAATGTGACATCCCTTTTAATTTTTTTTATTTATTTAACTTTACTTAGTTTATTAGGTAGCTTAAGTTATTAATTCATACTTAACCATCATTTCCAAGCACAAGTATTTACTTATTCATAAAGTATGAAGTACTAAAGTTTCATAACATCATTAAAGTTCTCTAATGTCATCCCATTATCATTAAGGTTCCATCTTCATTTGTTTGAACACTACTTATCTTATTTTACATACTAGTAAAACATACATGGCTAAAAGAACAAAATACTAAAAGATTATATATCGGCCCTCTATCAAACTGCTAGACAACAACTTCAAAATATAAACTACATGCAATCTTTAGTCTATTTTTCTGGAAATAAAATTAAATACAAAAGAATGAGCATGCATACTCTGTAAGAAAATAATCAATGATACTTAAATCACAAATAACATAACAAGCATTTAAATATAAATAACTCATCGCGGTCCATACATGTAATAAGGAATTTCCAATCTTTAATGCCTCACAGGTTATAAAATGTTGTTACCACACAGGCTATCATATATTGTTGCTATACAGACTATAGGTCATCATTGCTACATAGACTATCAAATATTGTTGCCACACAGGTTACCGTATATTATTACCATACAAGATATAGATATCGTTGCCATACAAGCTATCAAATGTTATTGTCACATAGGCTATCATATGTTGTTGTCACACATGCTATCAAAATGTCGTTGCTTACTCAAACAATATCAAATAATAGTTCCTTAACAATTCATTTATAAATCCAACAAAATTTCAGCAATATAACGATTAATAACAACACCCGTCAATCTTAGCCAATCATATCATAATATAATTTCATTCATAATCCATAAATTATCAACATCTCATAATAATTCAAAAATCTAACAATACTTTCATTCAAGTATTCATCAACATCATCTCATTAATAACATTTCAACCCATATAATGTAAGTTCATAACATTTAACTAATCACGCGTTGAAGTACCATTAGCTATTTACTCACTTACTCCTTTAAGCTATTAAGCAATGGATGGTCTTGACTTATTTCCAATATCATCTTCAATGCCTTGAGGACCTTTTACCAAAGCTAGAAAACCTCAAGATTTCTTCCTAGTTAACTTCTTTTTGTCCTTTTTTTTCTTCTTTTTTTTCTTTCTCTTCTTTTTTTTCTTCTTCATTTCTTTCTTTATTTGCTCTCTTTGTTTAACAGTATTCCCCCTTTTCTCATCTCTTATTAGCCTCTAATGGTAAAAAAATTATAATTTGTACTTTTATTTTAATAGGACAAAAGATTTGTGGCTTGTTCCTATTAGTTGAAAGTGTAAATTTTCTTTTTTAGTCTTTTTTCTTCATTTCTTCTTCACTTATAACCCTCTACTAATTTCCATCAAGACCTTATACATTTAATAAGTTCTAAGGTACCCTTACTTAAGTTATAGTAATATGCATGTCACATGTGACAATTTGCTATGCAATTATGCAAATACCATTTTCATATTCAAATTACTCAAATGGAATGATGTAAGTGTTATTATCATGGATATGTCATATGATGTATATATGCAAATATAACATAATTAAAATGTAAATGAATTAGGTTGAGGATGTTATAAGATCTACAAAGATTGGTCAAAAAACTACTTTTTACATTATACAGATATTGTACCACTATTGAAACATCGATAAGAATGACACCTTTATTTTCTTGTGTATAGGATGAAAGTAGTAATGCCAATGGAAACATAAATGAGCTACTTTCATGTTCTAATTGAGATGAAAGTCATAAGAAGATATGACTAGCTAGTTTTATTATATGAGAAGAGTTTGAAAGCCCTTTACCAAATACAACTCTATTAGAGGAGGATGGCACGCACCTTTAATAAGAGGGTTAAGATGAACTCAATAACAGTGGGCCACTTAATGTTGAAGACAATATGACCACAAGCTCAAGATCTCAGGGAAAAGTTCAAGTTGAATTGGAAAGGCCCCTATGCAGTCAAAATGATGTATTCAGGTAGTGGCGTGAAATTATCAACCATGGATAAAAATGAGTTTTTTGAGCTAGCAAACCTGCATGGATTGAACAAGTACTTCATGTAAGGCGAGTGAGAAGAGAAAAAATAAATGAGCTTGCATAGTCAAAAATCCAAATGGGTTGGTTAAGTAAAAGTTAGGCACAAAAAAAGAAAAAGAAGATAAATAAATAAGCTCATTAAGTCAAAAATCGCGATAAGAACTGTTGAAAATCAAAAATCGTGATAAGAACTTATTGGTGGCGACCGCGAATCCAAAAGAGGAAGAGGAACACTTTTGGCAGAGGAATTCGCGTCCAAAGTCACGTCCTGTACAAAATAAATCGCAACTGCTATTTTTGAGAGCAGGTGAAAGGTAACGGTTATATTTTCCTGGTGAACTAATCAGAAGCTGCCACATGGACTAGCCATTAGACACAAACGAGGTTTCCCTTATAGAATTTGGAATTCGTGACCATGAAT